>CAUYQU010070362.1:0-42555 GCA_963574635.1 Cheracebus regulus | reverse complement strand
ATGCTGGAGAGGATGTGGAGAAATAGGAACACTCTTACACAGTTGATGGGAGTGTAAATTAGTTCAACCATTGTGGAAGACAGTGTGGCGATTTCTCAAGGATCTAGAAATAGAAATTCCATTTGACCAAGCAATCCCATTACTGGGTATATGTCCAAAGGATTATGAATCATTCTATTATAAAGACACATGCACATGTATGTTCATTGTGGCACTGTTTACAATAGCAAAGACCTGGAACCAACCCAAATGCCCATTGATGGTAGATCGGACAAGGAAAATGTGGTACATATACATCTTGGAATACTATGCAGCCATTAAAATCGATGATTTTGTGTCCTTTGTGGGGACATGGGTGAATCTGGAAACCATGATTCTCAGCAAACTGACACAAGAACAGAAAATCAAACACTGCATGTTCTCACTCATAGGTGGTGTTGAACAATGAGAACATATGGACACAGGGAGGGGAGCATCACACACTGAGTCTGTTGGGGGGATTAGGGGAGGGACAGTGGGGGGTAGGGAGGTTGGGGAGGGATAACACAGGGAGAAATGCCAGATGTAGGTGACAGAGGGATGGAGGCAGCAAACCACATTTCCATGTATGTACCTATGCAACAATCCTGCATGACCACACGTGTACCCTAGAACCTAAAGTACAATTTTATGTATATATATATTTAAAGATATTTTAAATGAAGGCTTTTTATTTCGTTGTGTGGTTAGAGTATAAATGAGTTCAAATTACCAGTGTTCACTTAAATAGCACCAGTCTCCCAATAGAACAACTTAGATTTTATTTACCACAGTATATTAACTATTAGTGATTTCTTAAAATTAGTAATTTATCAAATCTTACTGCCATCACTTTTGTCCACAAATCACTATATATAAAACATATTTGCATTGTGATCAATGACCAATCATATAATTTCTTTCATAGTCTGTCAGCAATTGGTAACTGTGCCTATATTATTCAGTTTATTCATCAAAACTGGCATATATTTATACTATCGTCTTGTCTCTCAGTAACAGACTGATATGTTATTTTACACTAATAGGTAACTGAAAAAAGGAAATGGTCAAGAAAAATCAAAGTATATCAAAGAAATAAAAACGCTAATGCTGGGAATGAAATTCAAATCAAACGTAATGAGGTTATAGAAGAAATATCTAACTGTTGGAAGATTGAAACTGCAACTATTAGAGACACTCTAGAGCCAGAGGAACTTAGTGAAGGCAAACTTATTGACACAAGTGAGAAAAGTGGTTGTGGTAAAAGGATGAAGGTGTTCCAGAGCAAGTGATGCTGGCAAACAATTTTACATCAAAGTAACTCTTAGAGATTTTCATGATGTTGAAATCAAAAAGGATGCAATGCTCAAAGCTGATACAAACTTAAAATTGAGTGTGACAATTCACCAATAATTAGAAAAGATGTGTCATCCAAATTGTAAGTTCCATGACTAAAAGAAGGAGGACACTGCTGAGACCACTCTTAACACATCTTTACAAAGAAATAAAATATTTTAATTTCTCAATATTTTAAATACAGTGTACTAAGTAGATATTTGTTTTATAATTTTCCCCCATTTTTCTATTCACTTATAAATGGTAGTAAAAAAAAGTTTAAAATGTTTTAATGAAAATTTTTAAAAATCACAATACAACTAAATTTTTTTCCCATTGATCATTACAATTCTTTTTGCATAGTGTCAGCTTGCATGGTCACTTTTATAGTCTCACATTACCATTCAAAGCAAGGATTGCCTATATTTCATTTAGCTTTTGTGTGTGTGTGTTTTAGTGGGATATTTAGTTTAAATAACTCTCCATTACCCTCCATAATTTTCAATAAAAAATTATACATGATCTTATTTAATTCCCATAATGATTTGTGAGATGCCGTGGGTAGGCACAGGCACAGTTATGTTACTTTTTTTCATAGATATGTATATTGTCAGTTCTTGCATTACTATTAAAAATACCTGAGGCTAGTAATTTATTTTTTAAAAAGTTAATTGTCACATAGTTTTGTGGGTTATACAGGAAGCATAACAGCATCTGCTGCTAGGGAGGCCTCAGGGAGCTTTTACTCATGGTGGAATGACAAGTAGGAGCAGCTTTCTTACATGGCCAGAGCAGGATCGAGGTTGAGGGGAAGGTGCCACACATTTTTAAATAACCAGATCTCATGAGAACTTAAACACAAAAACAGCACTGAAAGGATGATGCTAAACCATTAATGAAGGATTTATCCACATTGTGTTAGTCTCTTCTCACATTGCTATAAAGGAATATCTGAGACTGGGTAATTTAATTTAAAAAGAGGTTTAATTAGCTCACTGCTCTGCAGATTGCAAAGGAAGCATAGCGGCTTCTGCTGAGGCCTTAGGAAACTTACAATTATGGCAGAAGGCAAAGTGTAAGCAGGCATCTTTACAGGGCTGGAAGAGAAGAAAGGGAAGAAGCAGGAGATGCTAAACACTTTTAAACAACCTTATATCATGATAACTTACTCACTATTATGACAACATTATCAAGGGGAAAATCTGCCCTCATGATCCAATGACATCCCACCAGTCACCACCTTTAACATTGGGAATTTCAATTAAACACAAGATTGGAGCAGGGATGCAGATTCGAACATATCATTCTGACCTTAACTTTTCCAAAATCTCATGTCCTTCTAACATGGCAAAATACAATCATGCCTATACAACAGATATAAGACTTAATGAAAAAATTTAACCTATTCCATCATTACCTCAAAAGTTCACAGTCCAAAGTTACATCTGAGACAAGGCTAGTCCCTTCCACCTATAGGCCTATAAAGTAATAAAAACTCCAAGTTAGTGAATTCCAAGATACAATGGGTGTACAAGCACTAAATAATATATATTCTCATTTCAAAACAGAGAATTTATCCAAAAAAAAAAAAAATGCTACAGGCCCCATGCAAGTCTGAAACCCAGAAGGGTGTTTGCTAAGTCTTAAATAAGTTATTTTGGCTAGAGAAACTATTTTTTAAATGACAAAAAATAAAGCAGTCAATGCACATTTATGATGCTCCTAATTGACATGTAGGTACTCTAAGAGATGGAAAAGAGGAATGGGTGGTTCTTGCTTTCAAAGGGATCATGATTGTATTAAAGCACAATGTGAGGCATGTATTCAAAGTGAGATTGTGTAGTTCAAAATTTACATTGTAAGATTTCAAATACAGAAACATCAAAAAGAAAATGATGCATGAAATTTGAACTATGCTGAACTTAAAATCATTATTTAAATTGGATTTCATAAGAAAGAATTCAATAATAAGGACTCGAAAAGAGTGATGGCCAAGAGCCAAATCATGTATGAGGCAATGAGCACTGTCTGTGCAAGAAGACTGACAGAGGCCTTGATTCTTGCTTGTTATTTTGCTCTTCTTAGGAAGTGGCTGGGAAGAAGAAATGTTGGCAATTCTATCTGCAAGATGAATAGATTACATTCAACTAATGAGAAGAAGACTCACTTCTGGGACCAAAATTTGTTTAGAAAGCTTCAAGAAAACTGTCTTTGAAATGGGATTTCTATTACTTTCACATTATAATGGCACTGAAAATTAATAACTGCCTTTCTTCTTGTTCCTGTCAAAAAGTTCGCAACAGAAAAGTAAACAGTCCTATAAAAATTTATTAAAACAACTTAAAAGCTCAGAAATAAGTCTGAAAAGTTTGACCATACAAGTCATGTTTAAACATAATTTAATATATAGCACAAAAAAGCTATTAACAATTGTCTATTTTGGCTTTTGTTGCCATCATTTTTGGTGTTTTAGTCATTAAGTCCTTGCTCATGCCTATGTCCTGAACAGATTTTCTAGATTTTCTTCTAGGGTTTTTATGCTGTTAGGTCTTATGTTTAAATCTTTAATCCATCTGGAGTGAATTTTTGTATAAAGTGTAAGGAAGGTATCCAGTTTCAACTTTCTGTATATGGCTAGCAAGTTTCCCCAACACCGTTTATTAAATAGGGAATCCTTTCCCCATTGCTAGTTTTTGTCAGGTTTGTTAAAGATCAGATGGTTGTAGATGTGTGGCATAATTTCTGAGGCCTCTGTTCTGGTGCATTGGGCTCTATCTCTGTTTTGGTACCAGTACCATGCTGTTTTGAATACTGCAGCAGCAATTGTGAATGGGAGTTCACTCAAGATTTGGCTCTCTGTTTGTCTGTTATTGGTGTATAGGAATGCTTGTGATTTTTGCACATTGATTTTGTATCCTGAGTCTTTGATGAAGTTGCTTAGCAGCTTAAGGAGATTTGGGGCTGAGACAATGGGGTTTTCTACATATACAATCATGTCATCTGCAAATAGAGATAATTTTACTTTCTCTTTTCCTAATTGAATATATTTTGTTTCTTTTTCTTACTTGATTGCCCTGGCCAGAACTTCCAATACTATGGTGAATAAGAGTGGTGAGAGAGGGCATCTTAGTCTTGTGCCTGTTTTCAAATGGAATGCTTCCAGTTTTTGCCCATTCAGTATGATATTGGCTGTGGGTTTGTAAAAAATAGCTCTTATTATTTTTTTTATTGTACTTTAGATTCTGGTGTGCATGTGCAGATCATGCTGGATTGTTGCATAGGTACATTCATGGCAAGGTGGTTTGTTGCCTCCATCCCCTCATCACCTACATCTGACTTTTCTCCCTGTGTTATTCCTCCCAACCTCCTCACTCCCCCACTGTCCCTCCCTTAGACCCCCACAACAGACCTCAGTGTGTGATGTTTTCTTCCCTGTACTCATGTGTTCTCATTGTTCAACACCTGCCTATGAGCGAGAACATGTGTTATCTGGTTTTCTGTTCTTGTGTCAGTTTGCTGAGAATGATGGTTTCCAGATTCATCCATGTCCCTACAAAGGACATGAATTTGTCTTTTTTTTTTTTTTTTGCTCCATAGTACTCCATGGTGTATATGTGCCACATGGTCTTTGTCCAGTCTAACATTGGTGGGCATTTGGGTTAGTTCCAGGTCTTTGCTATTGTAAACAGTGCCATAGTGAACATAAGTGTGCATATGTCTTTATAACAGAACGATTTATAATCCTTTGGATATACACCCAGTAATGGGATTGCTTGGTCAAATGGAATTTCTATTTCCAGATCCTTGAGGAATTGCCACACTGTCTTCCACAATGGTTGAACTAATTTAAACTCTCACCAACAGTGTAAAAGTGTTCCTTTTTCTCCACATCATCTCCAGCATCTGTTGTCTCCAGATTTTTTAGTGATTGCCATTCTAACTGGTGTGAGATGGTATCTCAATGTGGTTTTGATTTGCATTTCTCTCATGACCAGTGATGATGAACATTTTTTTTTATATGTTTGTTGGCCTCCTAAATGTCCACTTTGGATAAGTGTCTGTTCATATCATTCACTCACTTTTGAATGGGGTTGTTTGTTTGTTTCTTGTAGATCTGCTTTATTTATTTGTCGATTCTGGATGTTAGGCCTTTGTCAGATGGGTAGATTGCAAATTTTTTTTCCCATTCTGTTGGTTGCCAGCTCACTCTAATGATTGTTTCTTTTGCTGTACCGAAGCTCGGGAGTTTAATTAGAATCCATTTGTCTATTTTGGCTTTTGTTGACATTTTATAGCTACAGGGTAAAACTATGAAAGTAGGAATTTATATAAGTAGTTTTGAAATTTCCAAATATCTTTACAGGATTACTAATATTAACAGCTGAATAAAATTTTATACAGTGACTTTGGTAAACAGTTCCTCAAAATGTTAACCATATATTTATTATATTACTCAATAATTCCACTCCTAAGAATATGTCCAAAAGAATTAAAAACATGTTCTTACAGTATTGTTTCTACAAGCATTATTCATAATAGCAAAAAGGGAAGAAATAAAAAATTTTATCAACTAAAGAATGGGTAAATAAAATGTGGCATATACTAAAAATGGAAAATTATTTGACAATAAAAAGTAAATAAAATATAGCATTCATATTTATACATGCTACAACATGGATCAAACTTGAAAACATTATGCTAATTAAAAGAAAACAGTCACAATAAACTGCATATAATACATCAAATTTATATGAAATGGTCACAACAGGTAACTATGTAGAAATGGAAAGTAGATTAGTGGTAGTGTGAAGCTGGGATGTTGACATGGAAAGGGGAGTAACTACTAATGAGTATGGGCTTTCTTTCTCAAAAAATGAAAATGTTCTCATGCAGTGGTTTTGATTCCACAACTCTGTAAATATACTAAAAACCATTTGTACACTTTAATCAGATGAAATTTGTTGTTTGTAAATTGAATCTTGATAGAGCTGTTTAAAAGAGATGGGTATGATATGGAATAATAATTTTGACTCTGTAATCAATATAATCAAATATATTTGCTCTAAACTAAAGAATCCTATGTGCTCTGTCTCTTATATACCTCATCTATGAAAACTTCCCTGTGCTTATTTTGCTTACTTCGTTCCAGTCACATTGGCCTCTATAACAATAAGCTCCATCCTAACTTAAGGGCTTTGTGCCAGATTTTCACTAGAACTTTGTAAAATTTAGGACTTAGTTCTGAGCTTTAAACTCAGAAAGTCTGCCTTTTACTATACAATCAAAAACAGCCTTTTCTACTCCAAATCTCTTTGTTGCATCACTGTGTATTTTTACCTTCATTGCATTTATTATTATGAGAAGTAATTATGTTTGTTATTTGCTTTGCTAACAACCCGCCATCATCCGCTCTCTTTCTATTGCCCTTCTCTTAACCCCATAACTAGTCTGTAAGCTCCATAATGAAAAAAAATACATTTATCTTGTTCATGTCTGTATTTTCATTAACTATAACAATTTTCCTCATAGTTAGGCATTAAATACATATTTTGAATGCTTATTGTATAAGACTGGTTAATATCCTTAGAAAAATTTTTAAAATATTTTATTTTTAGGTCATATTTTAATACAGATACAGCCTTACTCAGCAAATTAAAGCATGCACTGAGACAACTGCCTTTTGAATTACAACCCTTTCAACTAATACCCAGCTATAGCCTGAGTACTCAAAAAATGAGAAAGTGGGCAATAGCAGATGTGACTGAGAGCTCTAACTAAATTATTGGTATAATATTTGGCTAAAAGAAACGGACTATTATTTGAATTATCTTTTTTATTCAGCAGCCTCTGTCAGGCTCAGTGACAATCTCAATAGAATTTGTTAAGAGACAGAACACTTGTTTACAGTATTGATATACTGTAATAACTATGTACTAAAAAGGTTTTGAACATGAGCCAGTGACTGAGACAGTTGGGAGAACTAAATGCAAATCAAGCTAGAATTCATGAGTACCAGAGGAACACATGCTGCTTGCTTGATGACTTCTAATTGCCTCTGGAATGAACTTTAAATGACATGTTTTTTATATTTCATGCCTTGGTCTCCATAAAAAAGCTACCTATCATGTTAAGAATAAACCAGAGCTGTGAGGGTAATAGGCAAAATCATTTTCATCTGTTTATATGTAACTGACATAACTAAGCTGAGATTCCATTGGATTAAAAAAAACAGTGTATATAAAAATTACATTAGATAAAGTCTTTATTTGTGTAGTAGGAGAAAACAGTTATGATGAGTTGGAAAACCTGTTTCTAGTCACAGCGCTGCCAGTTACTAGTATTGTGACTTTGAATAAGTCATTCTCTTCTCTGGTCATCAGTTTTCTTATCAGTAAATAAGAAACTGTTTTTAACTTCAAAATCATCAGATCCTATTCATCCAAGGTAATATTAATAAACCTGATTTTTTAGTATGTAATATGTTTACCAGGGTTTCCTTACTTTGATTGGAATTGGTATGTACACTGTACCAATAAATCTTGGTTCAAGGCTGGGTATGGTGGCTCACGCCTGTAATCCCAACACTTTGGGAGGCTGAGGCAGGTGGATCACTTGAGGTCAAGAGTTGAGAACAGCCTGGCCAACATGGTGAAACCCTGTTTCTACTAAAAATACAAAAATTAGCTGGGCATGGTGGCAGGTGCCTGTAATCCCAGCTACTTGGGAGGCTGAGGCAGGAGAATCACTTGAATCCAGGAGGCGGAGGTTGCAGTGAGCGGAGATGGTGTCCCTGCACTCCAGCCTGGGCCACAGAGAGAGACTCCATCTAAAAATATTATGGTTAAAATAACAAATTTTGAAGTCAGAGAGACTTGGGTTCTAGTCCTTATTCTGCCATTTTCTACCTGTGTGAACTTTATCGAGTTTATTACCCATGCTTTGATTGTCTCATCTTTAAAATGATACTAATAATAATCCTGAACGCATAAGGTTTTTGTGAGAGTAAAATAAAATAACGCATGTATATGGTTTATATAGTGCCTAGGAAATACCAGGCATTCAATAAACCCTAGATTTAAAAAGAGAAGAATAATTTTCCTTAATTCAAGTATACTCTTATTATACCTTTATTCTGGGACCTGATTCTATACAGGGATTCCAATTTTATTTTTTTAGTACTTATTTACATGCTACTGGGTAACTGCTTCTAAGTCACTTTCATATTTTTATATGACTTTTAGCTACTAAAAGTCGAGAATTTAATACTTTTCATTGATCTCTCTGCATAAAAACTAGCATAAGGCTTCACACAAAATGTACTTGCTTATTTAATCTTAACTGGATTAGTAAATGCCAAACAAAAAGTAGAATGCTGGCTTCTTAATATATAGTAAACATTGCAAAGAAGGAAGCCTATGACATATTTCTCAAAGATACACTTATACTTCTGAAAAATTATTTATCAAAATTCAAAACTGGTTACAGTTTAAGCCAGAGTAAGCCTCTAATATGACTCTCTGGGGAACAGCGAACAATTTTAGGAGAAGATATTGAGTTCACACGTAATTGAAGAATATCATTCCTTGCCACCAAAATGCTGAGAAACTTTAGTAGAAAGAAAGTTCCCAGGTTTAAGGATATGGCAAGTTTATTTTACTTGGAGGATTTTACTTTAAGTAGTGTTTGTCTATACTTCATAATGCTGAAGTGTGTGTGTGTGTGTGTGTGTGTGTGTGTGTGTGTGTGTGTGTGTGTGTTGGAGGAGCTGTGATTACAGGAAGTAAAGTGTTGTTGAATAGAAATGGATGATCCCATGAAAATTTTATTCAGAAGTTAAAAAAGGTCACTGCCAGTGTTGGTGAAGTTATCCTCCATTTCAAGTTAACCACATAAGCAAATGCTTATGCTACCTTTTTATATAGACTTTACAAAATGTAGACAGTCACTGTATCTCAGATATATTGCTATCATGACTGCTTAGATTAGTAATGCCCATTAAATAACTTAAAGTCCAGATCTTTTATATTATAAATGGAGAAATCAAGGCTTAGCAAAGCTAAGGTCTACAAATCAGACCTTTGCCTAAGATATACAAAGCAGCAGAGCTATGCCACACAAATATGTCTCTTATTTTAACCTGAGTGCAAACACCACTGAGTGTGTTCATATACTGAGATCTAGCTTTCTATATCTACTGTTATTTTAAGAAAGAGTAACCATTCATGAAAATATTTCATTGTATTAGAATCCATAGCTGAGGTTACTGGCTGTGGCTGACTGTGATCATAATAAGGTCTCATTTTCTACCAGATAGCCAATAAGAATGAGTATGCTTCACCTCCATATTTATGTAACAATCAATGAGATTTATACAAAAAAGGTATAAAACTTTTTCATTCCATCTGAAAAAGAAAATCTGTGGTTTAATATCTATCACTTTAAATGACTCATTTCAGTGGCTATAGGGATAAAGGCCAAGTTAGAATATGACTAAAATTACTAATTCAGCAATAAGCAATTAATGATTAACTAAGGTGAACTGTAATTAATGATTTATTCTAACATTTTGATAATCAAAAGTGTTATATAAGGAGCAGCAGTATTGACATCACCTAAGAATTTGTTAGAATTTCAGAATTTCAATTGCAACTCCAGACCCATTAAATAAGAATCTGATCTTTAAAATGACCTCCCTCAAGAATCTTTATAAAAGACCTCTCTCCAGAGTATTTATAAAAATTATGTAATGAAATAGGACTGAGCTTAAGTGACCTGATTTTTTTATTCTAAATGCAATTCAGATGTCAACTGAAAGGTTAAATCTTTTTTAAAAATCTCATTAAATAGACAGATAAAAGTATTCCTCAAATCTGCATTTATTTCCCACTGCTGCAGTAACAAATTGCCCCAAATTTTATGGCTTAAAAAAATGCACAAATTTATTATATCAAAATTTTGGAGACCATGTATCGAAAATGTGTCCACACTGCTGCCTTAGTTTTGCAAGCTTTTGTCTAGAATCTTTCTTTTTCCAGCTTCTAGAGGCTACCTACATTATTTGGCTTATGGCCCTTTCATCTTCAAAAGCCAACAGCACAGCATCCTTTTTGGTGTCTTTCTCACTTTCTTTTGACCATGCATCATCAGCATCTTTAGCAACCATACGACTACCAACAGTCTGACTATGTATGCATTCTCTAAGACAACGTAAGTTTTTCTTTTCTACCATTTTTTTTCCTTTCCTTCTGAAACTTTGACAGCAATCTTCAACATTCATATATACACTAACACTGTGTTAAAAAAAGGGTTTTGCTAATGTGCTCCTCAAAATTTTCCCAGCCTTCACCCATTACCCAGTTCCAAAGCCAGATCTACATTTTCTTAAGTATTTGTTACAGCAAATACAAATAACACCTGACATTCACAATTGTCATGGGACTATAATGAACCTCTAAATGTATAAATTTTATTGTGGTGTACAGCTTTTCTGATAAAATAATAAAGTATAACTGGAAAACATGTTATGTAAACAAGGTCTGTTTTAATCATTTGTACCACAGTAAAAAATGCATAATAGGCATTTCGCGATGTTTTCAGATTTTTTTTTTTTGAGATAATGTCTTGCTCTGTCATCCATGATGAAGCACAATGGTGCAATCACAGCTGACTACAGCCTTGAACTCCCAGGTTGAATGGATCCCTCCCATCTCAGCCACCCAAGTAGCTGGGATTACAGATATGTGACACCATACCTGGCTAATTTTTGTGTTTTCTGTAGCAACGAGGTTTTTCCTTGTTGCCCAGGCTGGCATCAAACACCTAGGCTCAAGTGATCCACCCACCTCGGTCTCACAAAGGGCTGGTATTACAGACAAGGACCAGCCCACCCAGCCAGTTTTTAGATTTCAATGCAACAGAAATAGCACTGGTTTCAGGAGCCAGGAAACTGCTCTCTTGCCTTTTTCTCCATAAAAGTAAATTATTTTATATAGATCTTAGTTTCCTACCTTTGAAATATAGTATTTCTTGTAATTCTTGTGACTGATATAATAATTTGATGAGATAATTAATGTGAAAACACTACACGTTATCTACAAGATACTTCAGTGAGAGACTGTTGTGGCAGCTATACCAATAGACTAAGTATGAAGTGCTACTTTGTATTAAAAGTGTAGCCAAAAGCTACATTTGAGAAATTTAGAAATTTATTATTCTAATTTTAAGTTGTATTGTTTATTCCTTTATTCACTTTAAAAAGTCTTTCTGATCTCCACAAATATAGAAACAACCTTTGCTAGATTTCTAGATTCAAAGTTCATCTAAATAACTATCAACTCTTTGATAATGTGTTGGAGTAGAAAGAATATTGCATCTGGAATAAGATGACCTGAATTCTAGTTGTAGTGCTCTTGCTAATTTGTATATATATATATATGCACACACACACACACACACACACACATATATATATATATATGGTGCGTGTGTGTGTGTGTGCACATGTGTCCAAGAACATATGCATATAATATATAGTGATCATATCAGGATAATTTGCTATTTTTTAGCAAATATTTATATATCCTTTCTAGATATTGTGTAATAGTTCAAGGTGAATTTGATCTATATTTTATTGGCAAGCAGAGTTTTTGATTGCAGAAATGCTACAAAGATTTTGGCAGTCTAATTACCTGTGATCACCAATTACCTGTGTAAACCTTGGGTACATCATTTTACCTCCCCATTGCTCATTTTCTTCATTGGTAAGTTAGGATATTAGAAAAAATAATTTCCAGGTTTCTTCTAGCCTTAATATTTTGTGATTCTCCTCTTGCAAATTCACAAGCTAATAATAGAATTTCTTCAATTTCTTCAAATTGATAGAAAATTTATATGAGTAAATATTAAAAGAATTTAAAATGGGAAGGTTAGGCCTTATGAAAGAAAAAAAAAGACTGGGACATTGACTTTCTCCTTTTTATAAGAAACAAGTCATAATTTCCATTTAAAATTGCTGTTCTTTTCATGTTATAAAACATAAAAAAAATGTGCTATAAAAAATATTGGGTGAGACATTGCAAATACAATGTTACAATGAAATGAAAGTGAGCCTATATTTAAAAACAAATTTGATTAGGGGTCCAAGATGGCCAACTAGAAGCAGCTACAGTGTGTGGCTGTCACAGAGAAGAATAAAAGGGGTTAGTAAACACAGCACCCTCCAGTGAAACATCCAGGTGTTTGCATTAGGACTCATCAGGGAAACAGCTCAACCCACGGAGAACAGAGAAAAGTAAATCAGGGTGATGGCCCACCCAAGTGTGACACAGAGCCAAGGGAACCTCCCCATTCCCCGGAAAGTGGTGAGTGAATGTGTGACCCTCCGAAATCACACTTCTCCAAGGATCTTTGCAATCTTCGGGTTGGGAGATACCTTGGCAAACCTTGTCCACCAGGGCCTTCTTTAAGCTGGACTCTGATTTCCCTTTATCTCTGGGTGAGACTTCCCCAGCTGTGGCCTTCAGCCATCCCCACCCATGTTCTCCAGCAGACAGAGTTTTTATTTCTCCCTGGAATGAAGTGCCTGGGGGTAGAAGTGGGCCGTCATCTTTGCTGTTTGAACAACTCTGTTCTTCCAGCCTCTGGGATTAGGAGAGTCCAAGGCATGTATCCAAAGCGTGGAGACTGGAAACATTAAGTTTCCAAAACAGCAAAGACGGAGGCTCTGGTAGAAGGGATTACTCAGTAAAGCACAGTTGCTTTACCAAAATGCAGCCAGACTGCTTCTTTAAGCAGGACCCTGATCCACTCCTCATCTCCAGAGGGCATCTCCCAACCAGGGCCCCACAGAGATTTGAATTCTCCCGGGGAATGAGTTCCCAGGACGAAGGACAAGTTGCTATCTTTGCTGTTTGGGTGACTCAGCCATTTCAGCCTGTGGGCTTTGAAGAGCCCAAGCTGACTGGGGCAGAAGTGGTACCCCTGCACAGCACAGACGTTCTACAAAAGCATGGCCAAACTGCTTCCTTAAGTTGTTCCCTAATCTATTCCTCCTCATTGGGCAGGACTTCCCAAGCAGGGTCTCCAGCCATTTTCACTGATGTTCTCTGGCTAACAGTGGCTTGAAAACTGCCTAGAAGAGAGTTCCTAGAAAGAGTGGTGGGCTACCATCTTTGTTATTTTATCAACTTAGATGTTCCAGCTTCCAGGCTTTGGAGAGCCCAACTTGATGGATGTGAGAGCACAGCACTCCAGCACAGCACCAATGCTCTATGAAAGACAGGCTAGACTGCTTCTTTAAGTGAGTCCCTGATCCCACTCCTCCTGGCTTGGTGAGACTTCCCAACCAGAGTCTCAATCCTCCTCCCACAGGTGCAATTGGGGTGGCAACAGGTTTATACCCCACTGGAATGGTGCTTACAGAGGAAGGGGCCGGCTGCCACGTTTGTTGTTTTACAGACTTCACTGATGATACCTTCAGGTACTGGAAAATCCAGCATGACTAAGGACTGGAGAGGACACCCAGTAAACCATAGCAGCTCTGCAGAAATGTGGCCAAACTGTTAGGAAAAAAATACACAAAAAACCTCAAAAACTCCATCAAGAGATCAGCAATGTCAAAGACTGAAGGTAGATAAGCCCACAAAGATGAGAAAGAATCAGTGCAGGAATACTGAAAACTCAAAATGTCACAGTGCCCTCTCTCCTTCAAATGACCACATCACCTCTCCAGCAAGGGTTCAAAATGGGGCTGAAGCTGGGATGACTGAAATCAGAATGTGGATAAAAATGAAATTCACTGAGATAAAGGATCACATACTTACTCAATGAAAGGAAACTAAAAATCACAATAAAACATTGCAGGAGCTGACAGACAAAATACCGAGGACAGAGAAGAAAATAACCGAACTGATAGAGATGAAAAACACAATAAAAGAATTTCATAATGCAATCACAAGTATTGGTAGCAGGATAGACAAGGCCGAGGAAATAATCTCAGAGCTGGAAGACTGTGGTTCTGAAATAAGACAGGCAGACAAGATAGTTTAAAAAGAATGAATAGGAATGAATAAAACCTCTGAGAAACATGGAATTATGTAAAGAGATCAAATCTATGACTTATTGGTGTACCTGAAGGAGCTGAAGAAAATTGAACCCATTTGGAACACATATTTCAGCATATCATGCCTGAGAACTTTCTCAACCTTGCTAGACAGGCCAACATTCAAATTCAGGAAATGCAGGAAACACCAGTAAGATACTCCACAAGAAGATCACCCCAAGAAACATAATAATCAGATTCTTTAAGGTTGAAATGAAAGAAAAAAATGGTAAGAACATCCAGAGAGAAAGGTTAGGTTTCATACAAAGGGAAGCCCATCAAACCAACAGTGGACTTTTCAGTGGAAACCCTACAAGCCAGAAAAGATTGAGGCCAATATTTAACATTCTTAAAGAAAAGCAATTCTAACCCAGAATATCATATCTAGCCAAACTAAGCTTCATAAATCCAGGAGAAATAAGAGTGTTTCCAGACAAACAAATGCTGAGGGAACTTATTACCACCAGACCTTTCTTACATCCTGAAGGAAGCACTAAATATGGAAAGTAAAAACAGACTACCAGCCAATACAAAAACACACTGAAGTACACAGTCCAGTGACACACAAAGCAACCACAAAAACAAGTCTGCAAAGTAACCAACTAGCATCATGATGACAGGATCAAATCCAGAGATAAGAATATGAATCTTAAATATAAATGGGTTAAATGCCCCAATTAAAAGACACAGAGTAGTAAGCTGGATAAAGAGCCAAAACCCATTTCTATGCTGACTTTTATCATGTGCAAAGACACACATAGGCTCAAAATAAAGGGATGGAGAAAAAATTACCAAGCAAATGGAAAACACAAAATAACAGGGGTTGATATCCTACTTTTTGACAAAACAGACTTTAAACTAACAAAGATCAAGAAAGACCAGGAAGAGTTCACAATGGTAAAGGGTCCAATTCAACAAGAAGAGCTAACTATCCCAAACATACACTGCACCCAACACAGGAGCACCTAGATTCATAAAGCAAATTTTTAAAGACCTTCACAGAGACTTAGACCTGCACATGATAATAGTGGGAAGCTTTAAGACTCCACTGACAATATTAAACATATCAGCAAGACAGAAAATTAGCAAAGATATTCAGGACCTGGACTCACCTCTGCATCAAATAAACCTGACACGTATCCACAGAACTCTCCACCAAAAACCAACAGAATATACATTATTCTCATTACCACATAGTGCTAATTGTAAAATAGATTACATAATTGCAAGTAAAACACTCCTCGGCAAATGCAAAAGAGCTGAAATCACAACAAGCAGTCTCCTGAACCACAGTACAATCAAATTAGAGCTCAAGACTAAGAAATTCACTCAAAACCATACAATTACAAGAAAATTGAATAACCTGCTCCAGAATGACTTTTGGGTAAATAACAAATTTAAGGCATAAGCCAAGAAGTTTTTAGAACCTAATGAGAGGAAAGATGCAACATACAAGAATCTCTGGGACACACCTAAGGCAGTATTAAGAGAGAAATTTATAGCACTAAATGCCCACATCAAAAAGCTATAAAGATCTCAAATTAGCAACCAAACATCTCAACTAAAAGAACTAGAGAACCACGAGCAGACAAATCACAAAGCAAGCAGTAGACAAGAAATAACCAAAGTCAGAGCTGAACTAAATGAGATAGTGACATAAAAAATCATTCAAAAGATTGACATATCTAGAAGCTGTTTTTTTAAAAATAATAAAATAGACTACTAGCTACCCTAATGAAGAAGAAAAGAGGGAAGATCCAAATAAACACAATCATAAATAAGAGAAATATTACTACTTACCTGACAGAAATACAACCATCAGAGAATATTAAAAAGAAAATACCACTATGCACATAAGATAGAATATCTATAAGAAATGGATAAATTCCTATAAAGATACAATCCCCAAGACTGAACCAAGAATAAATTGAATCCTTGAAAAGACCAATAATGAGTTTGGAAATAGAGGCAGTAATAAATAGCCTATCAACCAAGAAAAGTTCAGGATCAGATGGATAAACAGCTGGACTGGCACCATGCCTACTGAAACTATTTTTTAGAATGGGAAAGGAGGGACTCCTTTCTAACTCATTCTATGAGGCCAACATTATCCTGATACCAAAACCTGGCAGAGACACAAGAAAAACAGAAAACTTCAGGCCAATATCCTTGATGAACATTCATGCAAAAATCAAAATACCAGCAAATTGAATTCAGCAGTACATCAAAAAGCTTATCCATCATGATCAAGTAGGCCTCATCTCCAGGATGCAAGATTTGTTCAACATATACAAATCAATAAATATAATTAATTACATAAACATATCTAAAGCAAAAATCACATGATTATCTCAATAGATGCAGAAAAAAACTTTTGACAAAATTCAAAATCTTTTCATGTTAAAAATTCTTAATAAAGTATGTATTGAAGAAATATGTCTCAAAATAATAATATCCATGTATGACAAATCCATAGCCAACATCATACTGAACAGGCAAAAGCTGTGGTAAGCCTGATGGCTGTCAGGGAGGCCCACAGACATCTAGGGACTTAATTTTCTCTATGTGGTGCTGTGCTTCAGCGGTCACGTTCCATGTCTACTTTCAAGTTCTGCTTCTGCACCTGTTCCTCTTTTTCTTAGAAGATAAGAATTAGTAATAGTAACATAAATCTTAGTGGCCTTGTTATTTCTTGACAAGTATGAAAAAAGTGCTGACACCTTAGGTTTTCTCCTCGCTTTGGCTTCTTCAAAGTGTTGGACCCCTGTCTCCAAGACACCTGATATACCTGACCCTATCACTGATCACCATTACTTCATCCTACCCGCCTTTCCCCCTGCTTTGTACTCAATAAAAGTCAGAGCATCAAGACATTCGGGGCCACTGCTGGACTCTGTGCTTTGGTTGGCAGTGGAGCTCTGGGCCCAAACTCTGTTTTCTCTTTCTTGGTGTCTTGTGTCTTTTATTTACACAGTTTCTCGTCTCCACACCAGCAGAAAGGGACTCATGGGACCCTGTAGGGCTGGACCCTACACCCAAATAGCCAAGACAATACTAAGCAAAAAGAACAAAGCTGAATCCGTCATGCTACCCAACATCAAATTATACTACAGGGCTATAGTAACCAAAACAGAGTGGTACCAGTACAAGAACAGACACACAGACCAATGGAACAGAATACAGAACTCAGAAATAAGATTGCACCCTACACATTTCTGATCTTTGACAAACCTGAATAACAACAAGCAATGATGAAAGAACTCCTAGTCAATAGTTGGTTTTGGGATAACTGGTTAGCTAGATGCAGAAAACTGAAACTAGACCTGTTTTCCTTACACCATATACAAAAATTAACTAGCTAATCAGTTTTCCTTACACCATATACAAAAGTTAATTCAAGAGGGCTTAAAGACTTAAATGTAAAACACAAAACTATAAAAACCCTGGAAGACAACCTAGGCAATACCGTTAACTACATAGGTCCAGGAAAAGATTTTATGTCCCAGATGCCAAAAGCAATTGCAACAAAAGCAAAAATTGACAAATAGAATCTAATTAATCTAAAGAGCTTCTGCATAGTGAAAGAAACTATCAATAGAATAAACATACAACCTACCTACAGAATGGGAAAAATATTTGCAAATTATGCATTTGTCAAAGGTCTAATATCCAGCATATGTGACAACTTAAACAAATTTACAAGGAAAAAAATCCCATTAAAAAGTGGGCAAAGTGCTGGGTACAGTGGCTCATGCCTGTAATCCCAGAACTTAGGGAGGCCAAGGCAGGTAGATCATCTGAGGTCAAGAGTTGAGAACAGCCTAGCCAACATGGTGAAACCCTGTTTCTACTAAAAATACAAAAATTAGCTGGGCATGGTGGCAGGTGTCTGTAATCCCAGCTACATGGGAGGCTGAAGCAGGGGAATCATTTGAACCCAGAAGGCAGAAGTTGCAGTGAGCCCACATCATGCCATTTCACTCCAGCCTGGGCAACAAGAGCGAAACTCCATCTCAAAAAAAAAAAAAGTGAGCAAATTACATGAACAGACACTTCTCAAAAGAAGACATACATGTGGCCAACAGTCATATTAAAAAAATTGTCAAAGTCACTGATCATTAGAAAAATGCAAATAAAAACTACAATGAGATACCATCTCACACCAGTCAGAATATTGATTAATAAAAAGTCAAAAAATAACAGATGCTGTCTAGGTTGTGGAGAAAAAGGTGTATTTTACACTTTTGGTAAGACAGTAAATTAGTTTCACCATTGTGGAAAGCAGTATGGTGATTCCTCAAATAGCTGGAAGCAGAACTACCATACTATCCAGCAATCCTATTACTGGGAATATACTTAATGAAATATACAGCATTATATCATAAAGACACATGCACAGTTACCTTCATTGTAGCACTATTCACAATAGCAAAGACATGGAGTTTAACCTAAATTCCCGTTAATGATAGAATGGATAAAGAAAATGTGGTATATATACACCATGGAATACTATGCAGCCATAAAAAAGAACAAGATCATGCCCTTTTGCAGGAGCATGGGTGGCGCTGGAGGCCATTATCCTTAGCAAACAAATGCAGGAACAGAAAACCAAATATAGCAGGTTCTCACTCGTAAGTGGGAACCAAATGATAAAAACACATGGTCACATAGAGGAAAATATCATGCACTGGAGCTTATCAGGGGCTTGGAGGGTGGGAAGAGGCAGAAAACCAGGTAATATAAATAATGGCTATAATTAACTCCCATGACACATGTTTATCTATGTAACAAACCTGCACATCCTGCAATACACCCCTGAACTTAAAATTAAAAACAAACAAAAATAGTTGGAAGTAGGTTATTAACTATAAATTTTTGCACATTTTTATGCCCACATCAATATATAAGTAGCAATGTTCAAACAAACTGAGTGTGAATTGTTGTGACATATGAGTAAACATCTAATCACATATTGGTTATTGGTTAACTATATTCAGTCATGGTCATTTTTGACATCACAAGGAAGATTTTACCTACTGATTTCCTCTCACCCTATTTCTTGCTTTGATTTGAAGATATTAATTTGGTAGGTTATGTTCACCTGACCCCTCTACTTGTAGTATTTTTCTGCTTGTGCTAAAACAAACTGGAAGATTTTGTTTGCTGATACTTGTTTTAACTGGGGAATAGTAATAGTTGAGTAGTAGGGCTGGTTTTAGGCTTCATTTGTTTAAAAATTTCTGAGACCCCAGCACTTTGGGAGGCTGAGGCGGGGGAATCATGAGGTCAAGAGACCGAGAACATCCTGGCCAACATGGTGAAACCCCGTCTCTACTAAAAATACAAAAATTAGCTGGGCGTAGTGGCCCATGCTTGTAGTCCCAGCTACTCAGGAAGCTGAGGCAGGAGAATTGCTTGAACCCGGGAGGCGGCGGTTGCAGTGAGCCAGGATCACGCCACTGCACTCCAGCCTGGCACCTGGTGACAAAGCGAGACTCTGTCTTAAAAAAAAAAATTCTGAGAATTCTGCATTCATTCTTTTCCCCAACCTCATCCTCGTCTTTTTTCTTTGCTTTGCCATGATTTTCAGTTCCTGAGTGGTTTTGCTGTTGCCACTTTTTTGCAGTAACCCTGGAAATGTGGTAGAAATGTAAACATTCTTTACTGTTATATCAGAGGACTACCATTCTATTATGTGTGCTTTATTGTTTTTTGAAATTTATGATCAGCATCTCCTTCCCTTTTGCACTGACAATATTTAAGTAAAATGAATCCAATAGTTTTTGCCCCAGAAAGGACTTTCCCTGAAATTCTTCTTAGCCTTTACCTCTTTACTGCTATCAAAGAAAAACAACTTCTGCCAACAACAATGGAACCCATTTCAAAAAGAACCTGTGAAATGAAAGCATCTGATGCACATTTTCTGTAGTGAGAATTTTATCATTTTTCTAACATCATCTTATTCTTCCCCCATTTGTTATCTGCCATGAGATTTGTATGCAGTTGATCCATCCTCAGCTCCAACAGTGGACTGTGGTGGGTCTAGGTCAATTAGATTAATCCTATCTTATTTAAAAAAAAAAAAAAGGATTCACCACTAGGGATCCAATCATCATGTAATTCAGGACTCTTCACAAGTTTAAGGAAGGGACAATTTCTCCCTCCTATTAGACCTGAATGAGAAAGCATGTAGCGTCTGTCCAATACTTTGAAATACAGAGCAGAGATTAGGTCCTTAAATATATAACTGAGCCCTACCACCAGTCCTTCCTTTCCGAATATGTGAATCAATATATTCTTATATTTTTAAGCAAGTTTGAATTGGTTTGCTGGAAATCTAAAGCTTTCTAACTGCTATATATTGAGCTTTAAAAGTCTATCCAAGCATTTTATGTAGTTTCATGTCAGTCATTTTTCTTCTTACAATTTACATAATGAAGACGTTTCATCCTATCTTAGAGTCAAGAAAAGAGGAAATCTTTGACTGATGTGAGGTGTGCCTCTAACATTCCTGGGAATGTGAACAAACATTCTAAGACTAAAACATTTTTAAAAATGTATTATTTATTAAGAGTATAGTAACAGTTTTAAGATTCAAATTTCTCAGAAAAATAAAATTAAAACTTAAGACTTTCCTGCTTTTCTGTTGATATTTTAGAGAACACTCATGTGTCATATTATTGCAATTAGGGTAATATTAGTGATATGTAACAATTGCTTTATATTCAATATCATCAAGCAGCTGTTTCATACCACCTCTTGAGAGCTGTATACGCAAATGTCATTCTTATCACACAGAGAGTTCTTGGTAACCAGAAGAGTAGAATGTGGGAAAGGTAAGACAAAGCATATACAGATTTTTAGACAAATTAGCCCTACCTACATTATAAAGAGTTATAGTTGTTATTTCAATGGCTTGAGGGCTACATTCTTTAAGCAAAAGTGTCACTTTCAGAAATCATGTTCCTTAAAATCTATCCAAATAGGCCAAGAATTGTTGGAATTAATATCTTCTATCAAGGAATGTTATTATTCCCACGATGTTAAAGATCAGTATAGTAGCTTACTCAGAGATTACAGGGCAAACAGTATCTGGAAAATATAGTATTTGCAAAAGAACTTATAAAAAGGTGAAAGGGAAATATAAAAAAATGAAACTGTTGAGTCTCCAAGTACAATGTGAATAAATAATAAACAGCAATCTTTGTCCACAGTACAACCCAGGGAACTGGAAAAATGACTCTCTTCTCTGTGTTCCCACAGAACTTTGCTTATTCCATGAATAATGTCATATAATTTATTACTGTGTTTTATAACTGTCATACTCAATCACAGCTTTCTAACTAGAAAAGTAACATGAATTTTGAGGTTGTCTCAACTGGTACAATAACCATAGTGTTGATATGGTGGGCTAAGCAGGGGCAATTGAAATTCTGATGTCATATTTCTACTTTTTTACATAGATTTCTGGTATATGTAAATGTTTTAGCAATTTAGAAAGTATTTGGCCTCAGTTTTAACCACAATTGAGAAGTTGGTTTTCTGAACTAACACCAGGAGCTGGCAAAAAAGGTTAATGACAAGAATTTATAGTGAGCTGCGTGAAAATCAGAACTCAAAATTTCTGGAATGAAGCTGAGTTGGGAACATAAGGGGATACACATGTATTAAAATTGGTTCTCTAACAAGGTGACATAGGTATATTTTATTCAATAATGTCAGTATAATTCTGGATTATTTTTGTTAATCTGTCTACATAGATGGTGGCCCTTAGCTCTTCCCCTGAGAGAATATTAAACATGTCATCTGCCCTTTTACAGGAATTGCAGACAGGATTCAAAGGTAATTCAATTAAACCAGCAATTTTGAGGGTTATTTTGTGCTTATGTGCCAGAAACTTTACTAGGGTTATAGAAGATGAATGAAATATAGTATGAGCCTTTAAAATGCTCATATATTCTACAAATTAATGAAGACTTTCTTCACTGTATACTAAACCTGATACCAAAATATTTGTATGTATCTAATACTAACCTCAAATTCTATCTCTGACCAAATATTTTGCAAAGGGAACAACTTTACTTATCTGCAAGCTCCTCCCTCTTCTTCACAATCTGGAAAATTACTCTTTATTTGAGGACATTGCTTTCTTTGTTTTTCCCAAATATACCATTCATTGTCTGTCAGTGATACTAATACAGGCACCCAGAAAATATCATTCACTATTTAGCATTGTAAATTAAATTCTTTGCAGTCAGAATTTGGAAGCTCCCAGAACTTTTCACTGAGAATATACTTTCTTGTAATGCAAACAGGATATAATAGTCTGACTAACTGATAATGGAATTATCAGAAAATGCCAAGGTTCAGTTCATAGCTCATGAAGTCATTTTAATGCATCAGAAATCTAACTGAAAACTGGAAAATATGACATCAGAATTTCAGCAACTCCTTGCTTATCCTGCCATATCAATAAGACTGTTATTACACAATTGAGGCAGCCTCAAAATAGTATGTTCCTTTTGATTAGAAAACAGTTAATTATTCTGATATATTCATAATATTGGCATTCTTTTTGAGACTGTGTCAATTGTATAAGACCAGTATTTATATAACAGGGTTAGAAAGCATGATTAAAATTATGATGTCAAAATGTTCATTTTTCAATTAGATGCATAATGTATTAAAATGTTGTGATTTATAAACTATTTAGCAACAAATTTAGACCACAGTCAAGAAAGTCATAGAAAAGAATGAACTAATGATACATACAACAACATGGATACATTTTATAAACATCATGTTGAGTAAAAGTAGTAAGACATAAAAGGCTACATACTATATGATTCCATATATATGAAAATCATTGTGAGAAAAATGGATCCATGGTCATGGATGTCAGAATAATTTTTCTGTGAGTACTGACTAGAAGAAGGCATAAGGGAGGCATTGAGGAGCTTCAAATCTTTTCTGCCTTTATATGGATGGTTTCATATATAAATGTTCATTGAGCTATAAATCTGAGATATGTCTACATTTATTTTTGGATGTTATGTCTCAAAAAATTTTAGGAAAAGAAAACTATTATTTAAGAGTAAAGTAGTAAAGGAAGTAGTATATAAGCCAAAGAGTGGTGTTGTACCATATATAGTGTACTTATTATTTTGGAGTCGTTTTGGTAATATACTGCAATAATTTCAGTTAGGGTAAACTCCACAGCTCTTAAATAACTACTCATTTTTGTTTCTTTAGTGCTTCTCCATCATATGTTTTTAGAATAAACCTAAAAAAATCGCATCCATGGATTACTGCAGTTTAACATGAATGGAATTTTGGAGCACAGAGTGACAATTTGAAATGCTGAGCAGGACACTGAAGCTCCTATTCCCTTCTACATACAAATTGCTATAGAACTGATTATATAGCCATATATTCATTAGGTAGCATATTATAAAGAGAGGAGAAGGAGTTTAAAAAGCTTGCAGATCTCTTCTCATCATGATTTTCTTGATTGACCATGCTGTGTCTTGAGGTATTTGAAGTACAGATGTCTGAGGGAATAAAATCTGCATGTTCTGACATGTCAAAAGATAATTTGGGAAGGAATAGAAAAATTTTAACCTTGAATAGAAAAATTTTAACCTTTCAATGTATCATATTATCAAAAGCAAAGAGTTGAATAGCCAAATAAATGGTAATAAAGAAAAATTACCCTCTCTTCTCCTGTATTTATTTGAAGAGTTCTTAAGCCATGGCCACTGGAAGGGTAGGGCCAAGATGAGCCAGAAATACGGATATAATTGTGCATTGCTTTTTGTAAATATATGTGTGCAAATAATAGCATAAAATAATTCTTTTAAAAATTTTACTATTCAAGCTTTATCTTTTTATTAAGGTTGGCAGGTGAGAGTGGACTCCTGGCATATGTCATACCTTATTCTATGAATAAAGTATTCTGTTATTTTATACTGATTTCTTATCCAGCTTTACCCTCCTGCATAATTTTGTGTAAATCAAGGTCTCTTTGAAGTCAAGAGAGACCATTCAGGAAACAAGATGAAAATCTGACTGCCAGTCTGTTTGCCTCTATAAACAAATATCTTCTGTTTTATTGTGTCCCTGTAAATTCTTGCTTAGAATAGAAAAATCCAAAGCAAAGCAAAAAGGTACTATGATTTCAATTTGACCTTGAATTGTAATCTATATAAAAAACTTTGGAGATGGAATTAAACAGTCTTTTCTAGTTTGGGAAAAGTGGTAAGAGGAAGTTCCTAAGGAGAGAATATCACAATGCACATACAGAACTGTTCTGAACACAAATCCCTGAATTAAATTTCCCCATGCTTTCTCCGTAGAGAAGAGATTACTGACCCTTGGCTATGAATTCAAAAAAGTTTACATCACATTCAATTGTCATAAAGCAAAGAAGTTTCATCTTGTAACAGGGGATGTTTTTAATTGCATTTTATAACCAACCAAAATAATTTTACCCAGATAGAATATGATATAACTTAGCTGTTTCCAAGGAACATTTTATTCATTAGAAATTGACTTTCTCAAAATTACTGCCACCAGTCTTTCTATACTAGAGAAAAATAAACAGCAAGTATGTGTCAGTCTCAGTAATAAACTATAGTGGCAGCAAGCTTAATCTGGTGTTAATTAGGCTTGTAGAAAACTAAATCAAGCATCAAAAACCACAGATTATTTTAGGCTTCCTCTAGCATAAACAGAAAGCCTTGAGGGCCCATAACATATTATTTTGGTTGACAGTCTTCCACCTTTGGTCAATTGATTTCATGTTTCTGATAGATTCTGTCTTGACTTCCCTTAGCTCTGTCTTCTCTTGGACTGCAAGCAGCAGTTTGTTAATTCTTCCTATTTTATCATATTTAATCAGAATTACAAACTTCAAATACATTGTAAAATGAACCTGTATACAATATATCAAAACCTCTTAAGTGATACAGTGATAGAAATACTAGCCTCAAAAGTAAATACAGAACATTTTGAAAATCATTGCAAGTGTTTATTTACAAGCCATTTGTAATTACTAAGCAAGAATGAATGAAAGCTCTGGAAAATGTAAAACAGCAGAGCCTTTTACATTAAATTACAATTTATCCACAACAAGGAAAAAAGAATACTGTTTTTATAAAGTCTGTTGTAATTGAGAAGTGTGATTATGTTCTGCAAGTTCACTCACAAGCAAATGAAGACTTAAACTGTAGAAACTTTAGCACACAGGTAAAAGAAAAGAAAAGAAAAGCCACCACAAAGAGCAAGTAAACAGACATAAGCAATAATCATAGTTCACTATAACATTTTCTTATAGTTTTATATACCTGGATGATAAATAATCATGAAATAAATTTTTAATTTTGTCTCTATTTTTTGAAGATTCCAACAGAAACTACTTCCTTGGAATTTCTTTGTTTCTTCCTTTCTCCCTCCTTCCCTTTTGTTCTCCTTTCCTCCATCCCTCTTCTTGCCTGCTTTTCTTTCTGCTTTCTTTCCTCCCTATCTTCGTCTACATTTTTCTTCTCTTCAGCTTACTTGCTTTATCTCTCTCTTCCTTTATTTATTCTCTTCAACTCCTCCTCTCTACATACCCATGAACATTTCTTAAGCACCTACTTTGTACCAGATCTTGAATATAAAATGTCAAGTGAAACAAAGTTCCAGCCCTCTTGGAAGTCACAACTTGGAGAGAGAAATGAACATGAAATCAAAAAGTATAATATAGAGAAAGTCCTATAATTCACACAACAAAAGAAACCCTATACAGTAAGTGCTATAACAAAGATATTTACTAAGTGCTATAAGAACACGGAAAATGGGCATATAAATCAGACTGGAAGAAGCAATCAGGAAGACTTTTTAGAAATGTTGATGCTTATTATAGATTTTTAAAAACAGACAAATATATAAATGAGAAATGAAAGGCAACATAAGAAGTAAAAAGGTCATACATAAAAGCACAATGACATCAAGAATCAAGATGCAGTCTAGAAGCTATATGTCTGATTTAAGAGAGGTATATGTGGAGTATGCCAGAGGATGAGAGCACAGAAATAGATATTAGTCAAAATATAAAATATTTTGTATGCTAAATTTAAAAGTTGAATTGTATTCTGGAAAGTATGAACAGTAATTTTAAGGATGTTAAGCAAAAACATGGCTGAATCAAACTTGTGTTTGAAAAAGATTACTTTAGAAATAACATGAAAGAAGAAGGAGTGAGATTACTCAGGGCAGAAAGCCAGGTTGGGGGTTAAAGCCGCAACTAGGCAAAAATGAATGAGAGACTTAGCTAAGTAAATGGCTTTTGGACAAGAAAGGAAAGAATAGATTTGGCAGTTATTCATAAAGAGTTCTCATCAGAATGTAATTATATTCTGTAACTAGCCTGATTTGGTTACATCCTATACTTTTTAAATCACATGTATGAAAGTTGTAACTATGATTCACTGTACCTCCAGGGTCTAGAAAAACAGCTTTTACATAGAAAGGACACAATAAATATTTTTGAATAAATTAAAGTGCTCTGGAACTACAGGAAGTTGTTGTTAAAAGACTGAGAAACTACTGTGAAGTCCACAGTGAGTGCATGAAACTAGGTGGCTGAAGTGAACAGTGGTTGAAAATCAAGTAACTGTGAAGCAAACACACTCAATGGGTTATCTAGATAGATATTAGGCTGATTGTCTTGAGCATGGATTAAAGATCCTGTGCCCCAGTAGCTTCCAAAGAGCCATAATCTTGATGGAATAAAATGTCTAGATTTGTGGCCTCTACAAAATTGTTTTCTAGTAAGGTATTCATTCATAATAACCATGAGTAAATACACTTCAACAGAGGTGACTATTAATATGATTAATAGTAATATGACTCTGAGATGTGAAAATATACTGAGAAAATTGTTTAAAAGTTAAAACTTAGTAATAGAGAAAGCAAGTTTATAGTGATATTGGCCAGATCTTGATGGTGTGAGATTTATCTAAACATATAAATGTAATGAAAACTATCTTGTCATAAGTGAACAATCATTTTATATAGATTAAATGCACCTTCTAAAATAGATAACATTACACACTTACGTGTTTCTTTGTCAAACTTCAGTAATTCAAACCACAAGAAAAACTATTATTAAGTCTGAATTTTTAAATATTTTGCAGTATATTTAGTAAGATGAATTAACCAAGTGTTACTTTCCAGTGCACTGATTCTCAAGGTTTTTATGTCTGGGGGATACATAGAAAATAATAATATTTGAACATCACATTGCAGGAAACAGATAAGGCTATTTGTATTAGTTCACTATCACACTACTAATAAAGACATACCTAAGACTGGGTAATATATATAGGAAAGAATTTAACTGACTCACAGTTCACCATGACTGGGGAGGCCTCAGAAAACTTACAAACATGGCAGAAGGGGAAGCAAATACATACTTCTTCACATGGCAATAGCTAGGAGAAGTGTTGCATGAAAAAGGGAGAAACCTCTTATAAAACCATCAGATCTCAAGAAAACTAATTCACTGTCATGAGAACAGCATGGAGGTAACTGCCTCTGATGGTTCAATTATCTCCTACCAGGTCCCTAATATAACACGTGGAAATTATGGGAACTACAATTCAAGTGAGATTTAGGTGGGGACATAGCCAAATCATATCATTACATCCCTGGCCTCTCCCAAATCTTCTGTCCTCACATTTCAAAATGCAATCATGCCTCCCCAACAAAGTCTTTATTCATTCTAGCATTAACTAAAAAGTCGAAGTCCAAAGTCTCATTTGAGACAAGGCAAGTTTCTTCTGCCTCTAAGCCTATACAATCAAAAGCAAGTTAGCTACCTCCTAGATACAATGGGGGTACAGGCATAGTTAAATATACCCATTCCAAATGGAAGAAATTAGCCAAAATGAAGGGGCTATAGGTCCTATGCAAGTCGAAAATCCAATAGGGCAGTAATTAAATCTTGAAGCTCCAAAATAATCTTCTCTGACTCTATGTCTCACATCCAGGTCATGTGATATAAGAGGTGGGCTTCCATAACCTTGAGCAGCTCTGCCCCTGTGGCTTGGCAGGGTACAGCCCTTCTCCCTGCTGCTTTCATGAGCTGGTGTTGAGTGTCTATGGCTTTTCCAGGCACATGGTGCAAGCTGTTCATGGATCTGCCATTCTGGGGTCTGAAGGATGGTGATCCTCTTTGCACAGCTCCACTAGGCAGTACCCCAGTGGAGATACTGTGTGGGGCTCCAACCCTACATTTCCTTTCCACATTGCCCTAGAATAGGTTTTCCATGAAGGCTCTCCTCTGGAAGCAAAATTCTGCCTGGACATCCAAATGTTTCCATACATCCTCTGAAGTCTAGGTGTAGGTTCTGAAACCTCACTTGCTGACTTCTGTGCACCCACAGGCTAAACACCATGTGGAAGCTGCCAAGGCTTGTGTCCTCTGAAGCCACAGCCTGAACTACACCTTGGTTCCTTTTAGCCAGAGCGGGAGCAGCTGGGATGTAGGGCACAAAGTCCCTAGGATGCACACAGCAGGGGGAACCTGAGCATAGCCCACAAAATCTTTCTTTCTCCTAGGCCTCTGGGCCTGTGATGAGAAGTGCTGCTACAAAGTTCTCTAACATGCCTTGGAGACATTTTTTCTATTGCTTTGGTGATTAACATTGGGCTCTGTGTTATTTATGCTAATTTCTTCAGCAGGCTTGAATTTCTTCTTAGAAAATGAGTTTTTCTTTTTAGTGCATTGTCAGGCTGCAAATTTCCAAATTTTTATGCTGTTTCCTATTGAATGCTTTGCTGCTTAGAAATTTCTTCCATCAGATACCCTAAATCATTCCTCTCAAGCTTAAAGTTTCGCAGATCCCTAGGGCAGTGGCAAAATTCTACCAGTCTCTTTACTAAAGCATAGCAAGAGTCACCTTCATATCTTATATTTCAGAAGATCATTAAATTGGAATACCAGTTTCCAAAAAGTTCCTCATCTCTACCTGAGACCACCTCAGCCTGGACTTCACTACCCATATCACTCTCAGCATTTTGATCAAACCCATTCAACAAATCTCTAGGAAGTTCCAAACTTTCCCCCATTTTCTTGTCTTCTTTTGAACCCTTCAAACTGTTCCAACCTTTGCCTGTTTTCTAGTTCCAAAGTTGGTTACACATTTTCATGTGTCCGTATAGCAACATCCCACTCTCTGCAGTACAAATTTATTGTATCAGTTAATTATCACACTGTTATAAAGACACATCCAAGACTGGGTAATTTATAAAGGAAAGAGCTTTAATTAACTCATAGTTTAGCATGGCTGAGGAGGCCTCAGAAAACTTGCAATCATAGCAGAAGGGAAAGCAAACAAGTCCTTCTTGACATGTTGGAGGCAAGGAGAAGTGCTGAGCGAAAAAAGGGAAAGCCCCTTATAAAACCATCGGATCTCATGAGAACTCACTCACTATCATGAGAACAGCATGGAGGTAACCAACTCCATTATTCAATTATCTCCCACTGGGTCCCTCCCATGACACATGAGGATTATGGGAACTACAGGCACAATTTGGGTGAGAACTCAGCCAAATCATATCACTATTTATGGTCAGAGAATATAGTGCTAGGCTGCCCTGGCTCTGCAGCACCATGTTGAGTGCTGAGGAGATCAGTGTCTTAGCACTTCTGTAACCCATTTTTGACATACTACTGGGGAATCTGCGCTAAAATTCCTGGCTTTTAGAATGAAGAAAAATATGTGTGATTAACAATGAAAGTTCAATTCAATGCTGGAGAATATACAATTCTTATACTTAAAGAATTGATGTGAGTAGTGCTGAGCTTTGATTTATGTTACAACCCTAGTAGGTCTATGTAAAAGAGAGATGTCTAAAAGGCTTTAAAACCATTTGCCTAAAAACTCTTTTTTGCACTATCACTCTGCTTAAAACTCACTTCATTTTCTATAGACAAAATAGCTCCAGATATATTGTCCCAAATGTCAAATAATTTTGCTTTGAGGTAACAATATTTGACACCAAAAAACTAGCAAATTTTCTGTTAAGAGGCACAGATAGGTATTAACATCTTAGGGTGCATAATTGCTTCTAATCACTTTTGATTATCAGTGTCCTTTATTCTTGAATGATTGTTCTTGAACTCAAATTAAAATTTAATGAATATTCATTTGTGAAATTATTTATTTTTACACATTTTTCTGTTAGAGCTGTAAAAAATATATGAAATACATTTTAAAATACAGACTCTGCCATTAACAGTATGATGAGAAGCAATGTGGTTATTGGAAAGAGTCATGTAGTGGAAATTAGAAAACCTAGGTTCAAGTCCATTTATGCCACTGTCTAGAAACTTGAGTCACTTACTAAAGCACAGGATTAAAAAATAATTATATACATAAAATAATTTGTAAAAATTAATATGCTAAACTAATATACTTAGGAACAAAAATCCAGTGAGAAATAGACACATGTATATAATTAGATGTAGAGGTGGGCTAATGTGACATGTGTTATAGTAGAGACAGAAACAAAATGACAGACATATATGACTTGAAAAGACTTAGACATAAGAAATACCTTTCAAAGGAAACAAAAAAAAAATTGAAATCTTTGAGACAAAAGAATACACTGAAAGATCTTTCCTAAAACCTTATATTCATTAAAGTGGTGATTAGTAAAATCTGTTTTCAGTGCTATCAAGCCTCAACTAGTTAGAACACAGCTTTAATGCAGAGATTTTCTTGTTATTGTATTATTTTATGGTGTTTAAATAAAACAAACAAGTCATAGGAAAACACACTTATATTGACAAATTTTTAATAAAATTTCCAGGTTCATTTTCTGGGGTATAGTACATGTAAAACTTAGCCTCTGGTGTGTTATTCATATCTGTAGTCCTTGACAAATATTTTTCAGGCAGCTGAAACTCAAGATTTATATTATCCTCAGTCAAAAAATATTGTTTTATAAAAGACATTCAGTTATGATCATTAAACTACATGATATCCAGAAATGGGGCTCCAGAAATTTGGTAAAACCTTCAGAACTTTTTTTTAATTCTAAAGCTCCACCTAACCAGATCATTTAGTTACACAGAAATGCCTACATCAGGCATTCAAGCTATTGAAATTCTGTTGTATTTCAAAGAGGTGCTCTGATCTTTTCTATAAGATAAAGAAGTATTATATGTTTTAAAGGACAATAGTTATGAGAACCTATTGAGTGAAATCATTTTTCTTCCAATTACCTGGAATGAATAAAGTGTCGTACAATGAATTAGGCATAGCTATTGGCCCAAACAAGAAACAACAGGAAAAAAAATCCTATATGGTAACTATAAGGAGTGGGCAATTGTCAAAACTGAGATAAATACAGAGAGCTATATTAGAATAGTGTGTGTGTAGTAGTGCAAAAAAGTGGTGAAATAATTGAACTAAGTTCTAGTCCCAGTTCTGCTAATAGCAATTTTGAGTATTTCATTTCTCTGGATCCCAATTTCATTATGTAGAAAATGAATATTATTTATATTAGATGATGTCTAAGGTTCCTTACAGACCTCATTTTATATGAGAATTATTTTCTAATACTTTCTATTAGGGGTGATTTTCAAATACTGTTAAATTGAAGCACTGAACAAAAGAATATATTTTCATTTTCTTGTTTTGATATTATTATCCCTTTAATCATGTATTTAGTCCTTTTCTTAACATAGTTATATATTATTCCTCTTAATAATGAATATCATATTTTATATATAATCTCAGAATTTAAAAGATGGTTATAAAATTTTCATGTTTTGGAGCATCTTCTAAAATTTCAGAACTTATCATAAACTTTAAATTTTTGAATCATGCATTTTTATATATGTGTGTTCTTATTTTAGCCATTAGTCACATATCAATGATTACAAGAGATTAATTTCATGATCAACTCACTGGAGGAAAGAAACCACAAAAGTGATTGCTAATAAATATGAGCATTCATGTTTAGTCAATTCGTAGCAAAGCGATGTTCCTCCTAGACTTACTACATTTATTTATTCATATATCATTATATCTATCAAACATTGGTTAAAAGCATCTTCCACCAGACACAAAGGAAACACTGGAGCTAAGCACATTCCAAATACAGGACTGATTGTGTGTGTGTGTGTGTGTGTGTGTGTGTGTGTGTGTGTGTGTAAGGGGATAGGAAGATAGAAAAGGGCTGGAAGAGGCTAAAATAGAAGATTGTGAGTGATTATGTTTTGCTTTCTTCTTTTTCATTTTTTCCACATTTTATGTATTTTTTTTTTGTTATAAGCAGGTAGTGAATAGAAAGGACAATATTGTTCCCAGGAAAAAAATCATAAATGCAGATATGCTATCAACTTGCATCAATTATATCTCATAACTGGTTCTATCCTCTTTCTAATTTGATTAACAGTCTCCTAACTGTTCTTCCTATCTTTGCTAATGGCCCTATGCAAATCTATTATTTACATAACAGCCAGAATAATTTTTATAAAATGGAAATTAAATAGTCACTAATAACTATTAACTAATAATTAATATTTCTGGGTCTATTGAGGTGGAATAAATTTATTTTGCATGTGAGAAGGACACAAATTTGGGGTTCAGGAACAAATAAAATGATTTGAATGTGTACCCTCCAAAATTCAGGTGCTCATGAAACATCAGGGCTTGTTGTCCAACATTGTCTCATCTCTGTTTCCCCACATTGTGGCACAATGCTCTTGAGCTGCCCCAGCTGTAGTTCAAGCAGGCATACATGAGCCTCAGGCCACCACTTTCCTAGGGTACAAAACAAGGCCCTTGGCAGTGTCCATGTGGTCCTAATTCTGCAGATGTACAGAGTGCATGAGCTGCAGAGGCATGATTAACTCTACCTAGATTTTACAGGATGCCATAGAGAGTCTAGGGTACCAGCAGGTAACTATTTCAGGGGTGGGAATGCTAAAGTAAGTCCCCAATTAGAAAATAACCAGTAGATCTGTGGGATTGGAGTCACTGCTGAGAGCCTTCACCAGAGCATTGCCTAGTGGAACTCTGGGGTTGGGGAGTTTTCCCCAACGGCAGAGATTTCCCACTAGGCCAATACTTAGTGAAGCTGTCCTGGCAGGACCATTCCCAAGACCCCAGTTCTGTAAAGTGATCAGCATGCAGCATCAGCGTTGGAGAGTCATAGGCTAAGCCTTCAACCCATGAAAGTTGCAGCATGGGCTGTTTCTAGAATATCCATGACGGTGTGGTCACCAAGAGCCTGGATGCTCAACTCTCAGTTTGTGCAAAAGGAAAAACATGGTGTCAGGGAGGTCTATTATTAGGGTTCACCACACGGTGTTATTTACCTTGTATTAGGACTTGCTTTGGAACTTTTACAATTTTTTAACCTATTTCTCACCTTTGAAATTGAAATGCATATTCTAAAACTGTCCCAGAATTTTCTTTTGCAAGTACATAACTGCTTTAATTTCACAGGCTCGCCTGATAGAGGAAAACTTTTCTCATGATGAATAATGTCTTGAGTCTCACCCAAATATGATTTAGATGAGACTCTGAACTTCAGACTTGTGAGTTGATGCTGAAATAAACTAAGAATTTTGGGGGTACTAAAGTGGAATAAATGTATTTTCCATGTGAGAAGAACATGAATTTTGGGTAACCAAAGGCAAATGCTACAGTTTGAATATGTCCCCTTAAAAATACAGGTGAGGAAAGATAATGGTCAATGATATAATATTAAAAGATAGGACCTTTAATAGGTGATTAGATCAGGAGGGTTCCTCTCCTTGTAAATTTTTATTAGGATAATTATGAAAGAGACTTTACTCAGGACTTGGCTAGCTTGCCCTTGCACCTTCCACCCTGTGAGGACACAGCAGAGAACAGTTCTTACCAGAGAGTGAAACCTATCTGCCCTAACTTTTTGTTGCCAGTTCCCAGAATGGTAACAAATATATTTATATTCTTTATGAATTACCCAGTATATGGTATTTTGTAAGGACAATACAAACACACTTAGACATAACCAAAAAGACACAATAACCTCCCAGTAGCTGTGCCCCAAAATGGAGAAATACAAACTGCCTGAAAAATAATTACAGATAGTTATCTTAAGAAAAATCTCAAAACTTCAAGAAAATAAAAAGAAACAATAAAATTGGAAAAAATAATAAATGAACAAAACCAGAAATTTAAGAGAATAAAATTATTTTAAAAACTCAAACAAAATCTAAAACTGAAAAATACAAAAAATGAAATCACTAACTTAGCACACCACTATCAAAAATTGATATATCATGGAGACAGAAAATCAATAAGGAAGCATTGGAATTAAGCTGCACTTTAAATCAAATGGACCTGACATATGCATAACATTCCATTCAGAATATGCATCAGAATATGCATTCTTCCTAAGTGCACATGGAACATTCTCCAAGTTGGATCAAATTTTAGTCCATGAAAAAATTAGCAAATTTTAAATGATTGAAACTATATCAAGTAACATTTCTGATAACAATGAAATAAAACTAGAAATGATTTACAGAATAAATTTTGAAAAATTTACAAATTTATGAAAATTGAACAATATGCTTCTGGACAACCAATGAATCAATTAAGAAATTTAAAAAGAAATTTACATATCTGGAGAGAAAAGCAATCCTAAGTCAAGACCACAAAGCCAAGGGCATCACACTACCTGACCTCCAACTATGCTCTAAGCCTACAGTAACCAAAACATCATAGTTCTGGTACAAAAACAGACACATAAGCCAATGGAACAGAATAGAAAACTTTAAAATACAGCCAAACACCTACAATCATTTAATCTTCAACAAAGTAAAAAAATAAGAAGCAAGAAAAAGACTCCCCATTTCATAAATAGTGCTGGGATAGATATGCAGAAGAGTAAAACTGAACACCTACCTTTCACCATATGCAAAAGTTAATTCAAGATGAATTAAAGTATTAAATCTAAAACTTCAAAGTATAAGTATCTTAAGGAAAAGTCTTAGAAACACCATTCTGGACATGGGCCTCTGGGAAAGATTTGATGACTAAGTCCTCAAAAGCAATTGCAACAAAAACAAAAATTGGCAAGTGAGTTCGAATTAAAATAAAAAGCTTCAGCACAGCAAAAGAAATAATCAACAGAATAAACAGGCCACATGAAAAATGAGAGAAAATATTTTCAAACTATTTATCCAACAAAGGTCTAATATCCAGCAGCTATAAGAAACTTAAATCAACAAGGATAAAGCAAACAACCCTGTTAAAAACTGGGCAAAGGACATAAGCATATATTCCACAAAAGAAGACATACAAGCAGCCCACAAATCTATGAAAAAAAAATGCTCATCATCACTAATCATCAGAGAAATGCAAGTCAAAACCACAAGGAGATACAATCATGCCAACCAGATTGTCTATTATTAAAATGTCAGAAAGCAACAGATATTGATGAGGCTTTAAAGAAATGGAGATGCTTTCCACAGTGGCTGAACTGTGGTGAGAATGTAAATTAGTTCAGCCACTGTGGAAAGCAGTTTGGAGATTTCTCAAAGAACTTAAAACTGAACTATTGTTTGCCCCATCAGTCCCATTACTGGATATGTATCCAAAAGAAAATAAATTATTCTACCAAAGAGACACATGCACACATATGTTTATCACCATGCTATTCACAATAGCAAAGACATGGACTCAAATTAGGTACCCCTCAGTGGTGGATTGGATAAGAAAATATGGTATATATTCACCATGGAATATTATTCGGCCATAGAAAGAATGAAATTATGGTGTTTACAGCAACATGGATGGAGCTGGGGGCCATTATTCTAAGTGAATTCAGGCAGGAACAGAAAATGAAATACCACATGATCTCACTTATAAGTGAAATATAAATATTAAGTACTCATGGACATAGAGATGGCAACAACAGAAACAGGGGACTGCTAGAAAAGGGAGGGAGGGAAAGAGGAAGGGAGAGGTGCATGGTTGAAAAACAAACTGTTGGGTACTATGCTCAGTACTTAAGTAACAAAATCATTCATATCCCAAACCTCACCATTACACAATATATTCAGGTAACAAACTCGCACATACATCTTCTGAATGTAAAATTTAAAAAGTAAAGGTATCTGGAAGAAAGAAAATAAAACACAACATATCAAGATGTGGGATGGAACAAATGCAATTCTAAGATAAAAGCATTTACCATCTGTTTAAAAAAACAAAAAGATTTAAAATGAACAACCTAATGTGATATATCAATAACCTAGATAACAACTATCAACCTAAGGCAAAAGTTAGCAGAAATAAACAACTAATAAAGATCAGAACAGAAATAAGTAAAATAGACACTACAAAAAGAATACAAAGAATCAATAAAATTGAGTTGTTTCTTTTAGAAAATTTACATAAAATTTACAAGACTTTAGCTAGACTAAGAAATCAATAGAAAACGCTCAAGTAAAATCAGCAATGAAAGAAGATATACTACAATTGATATGACAGAAATACAATGAATAATGCAAAACTATTAAAAATTATATGCTAACAAACTAGATAACTTAGAAGAAATAGATACATTCCTCGAAAATACAACCTAAGAATGATCACAAAGAAATAGAAATTGTAAAAATAACAATAATTCATAAAGAAATTGACACATTAATAATATGTTTCTCATGAAAGAAAAACCTAAGACCTGCAGAGACCTCTGTTAATTTTGACCAAACATTGAATAAATGATGCCCATTCTTATTTAACTGTTCTAAAAAATAAAAAAAGAAAATACTTTTGAACTCATTTTACAAGGCCAGTGTGACCCAGATACCAAAGCCAGACACAGACGCTAAAAGAATAGAATAGAAAAGAAAAGAAAACAAAAAACGGAAACACTACAGGCTAACAACCTTGATAAACATAGTTGAAAAACTCAAAAAATATGAGCAAACCAAATTTAACAGCACATTAAAATAATATTTCACCATCTCATGTGGGATTTATTCCAGGAATGCAATAATGTTTTAGCATACACAAATTAATAATTTTGAAACATCACATTAACACATTATTAGGAAAGCTCATTTTTCACAATTTTTGAAGTCTCACATTCTACAAAGAGAAAATAGGGGAAGAAAGAAAAAACAAAGAACAAATATATTGTTTGAACAACATCTTGAGCAATGTTTAAAAATCAATATAGGCCATATTGCTCTGAAGTTTATACATTAGTAGGAAAGTAGGAGGTGGTTTGTGTATGTTAATAGGTTGCTGTTATTTTCTTTTGAAGTTTAAATTGTTTAGTTTTAGTTCACAGAACGTTAAAGACACATGCACATGTATGTTCATTGTGGCATTGTTTACCATAGCAAAGACTTGGAACCAACCCAAATGCCCATCAATGATACAGTGGATAAAGAAAATGTGGCACATATACACTGTGGAATACTATGCAGAAATAAAAAAAGGAAGAGTTCATGTCCTTTGTGGTGATATGGATGAAGCTGGAAACCATCATATTCAGCAAACTAACACAAGAACAGAAAACCAAACACCGTATGTTCTCACTCATAAGTGGGCATTGAACAATGAGAACACATGGACACAGGGAGGAGAACATCACACACTGGGGTCTGTTTGAGGGGTGGGAGTGGGGCAAGGGGAAGGAGAGCAGGTAGTGGGAATATTGGGGAGGGATAACATTAGGAGAAATACCTAATGTAGATGACCAGGGAATAGTTGTGGCAAACCACCATGGCATGTGTATATCTATGTAACAATCCTGCACAATCTGCACATGTACCCCAGAATGTAAAGTATAATTTTAAAAAACAGCAAAGAAAACAACCACAAATAAAAGAAAGTACAGTTTCTTTTTTTTTGTGATTTTAAATCAAAAACAAATGGGGGAAATAAAGAAGTAAAAACTTGAAAACATTATTTTCGAGATGTAGACAGGAAAATTTTAGAATTTAGTCTAAACTGCAGAAAATAACAAAAATGAAAAAAAAGGTAAGAAAAAAATCTAATAAAAGGTGTACTGTTGTTTATTTTGAAATGTAATTTTCTCTCTCTGGTCCCTGTTTTCACCAAAGACATATCATGGAGCAAATTTATTTGTAAAATAAGTGGTAATCGTATTATAGTTTGCCTAAATATTCGCATAAAATCAGCAAGAGTAATCTGCCATATAGGCTTTTTTCTCTTATTTTTACAATTTTATTTATTTATTTTTATTTTTCTGTTTTTTATTTTAATAGCTTTTGGGGTGCAAGTGGCTTTTTGTTACATGGATGAATCATACAGTGTTGAATTCTGAGACTGTAGTGTATACTTTACCCAAGTAGCATAAATTCTATCTAATGTACAGTTTTTTGCCCCTAGTCACCTTTCCAACTTTCCACCTTCTGGGTCTCTAAAATCCATTATATCACTCTGCATGCATCTGAATAGTCACAGGTTACCTTCCACTTATAAGTGAGAATGTATAATTTTTGATTTTCTACTCTGTGTTACTTCAGTTAAAACAATTGCCTCTAGGTCCACCCAAGTTGCTACAAATGACATTATTTCATTCCTTTCTTGGGTGAATAGCATTCTATGGTGCATATATAAAACATCTTCTTTTTCACTCATTCGTTTATGGACATTAAAGTTGGTTCCACATCTTTGCAATTGTAAATTGTACTGCTATAAACATATGTGTGCATGTGTCTTTTGCACATAATGATTAATTCTCTTTGGGGTGGATTCCCAGTATTGGAATTGCTGGATTGATTGGTAGATATATTTTAGCTCTTTAAGGAATCTCCATACTGTTTTCCATACAGGCTGTACTAATTTACATTCCCACAAGCAGTGTATAAGCATTCCATTTTCCCCACATCCACACTAAAATCTATTGTTTTTGACATTTTAATAATGGTAATTCTTGCAGGAGTAAAGTGGTGTCTGTTCTCATTGTGGTTTTAGTTTTTATTTCTCTGATGATTAGTAATGTTTAACTTTTTTTATATGTTTGTTGGGCATTTGTATACCTTCTTTCGAGAAATGTCTGTTTATGTTCTTTGACTACTTTTTAAATGGGATTATTTGGTTTCATTCTTGGTGATTTGTTTGAATTTTTGCAGATTCTGGATACTACCTTTGTCAGATGCATAGTATACAAAAATTTTATTCCATTCTGCAGGTTGCCTGTTTACTCTGTTATTTCTTTTACTGTCCAGAAAGAAGCTTTTTAGTTTAATTAGGTCTCATTCATTTAATTCTGTTTTTGTTGCATTTGGTTTTAGGGTCTAAGTTATAAATTCCTTGCCTAGGTTGATGCCTAGAAGATTTTTTTCAACATTAATTTCTAGAATTTTTATAGTTTCAGGTCTTATATTTAAGTCTGATTCATCTTGAGTTGGGTTTTTATATGGTGAGAGATAGACATTCCATTTCATTCTTTTATATGTGGCTTGCCAGTTTTCTCAGCACCATTTATTAATTTATGTTTTTATTGCTTAGTCAAAGATCAGTTGGTTGTACATATTCAGCTTTATTTCTGGGTTCTCTAGTCTGTTCCATTGCTTTACATGCCTACTTTTTTTATCAGTTCCATGTTGGGTTGGTAACTACAGCCTTGTTGCATACTTTAAAGTCAGGTAATGTGATTCCTCCAGATTTGTTATTTTTGCTTAACATTGCTTTGGCCATCTGAGTTCTATTTTGGTTCCATATAAATTTTAAATTTTTTTCTGATTCTGTGAGAAATGATGTTGGTATTTTGATGGCAATAGAATTGAATCTGGAGATTGTTTGGGGCAGTATGATCATTTTCACAATATTTATTCTTCTGATCTATAAACATGGGCTGTGTTTTTATTTGTGCCATCTGTAATTTCTTTCAGCAGTGTTTTGTAGTTCTCTTTTTAGAAATCTTCTACTTCTTTGGTTATATATATTACTAGGTATTTTATTTTTGTGCAGCTGTTGTAAAAGGGATTGAACTCTTGGTTTGTTTCTCAACTCGGTCTTTGTTGGTATATAGCAGTGCTATTAATTTGTGTACATTTATTTTCTGACCTGAATCTATTGAATTTGTTTATCAAATCTAAGAGTCTTTTGGAGGAGTATTTAGGATTTTCTAGAAATACAATCTTATCATCTGCAAATAGCGATTGTTTGACTTCTTCTTTTCCAAGTGTGATGCCCTTAACTTTTTTTTTCTTGCCTAATTGCTCTGGCTTACTGTTCTTCCAAAGCTATGTTGAATAGAAGTAGAGAAACTGGGCATCCTTGCCTTGTTCCTTTTCTCAGGGGGAATGCTTTAAACTTTTCCCTAGTTAGTATAATGTTGGCTGTGGGTTTGTCATATATGACTTTTATTACTTTGACCTAGGTCTCTTCTATCCTACTTACTTCAGAGATCTTATTATAAAGGAGTGTTGGGTTTTGTTGAATGCTTTTCTGAATCTATTGAGATGATCATATGGTTTTTGTTTTTACTTCTATGTAGATGTTTGTATTACATTTATTACTTGAACATTTTAAACCATCCCTACATCCTTGGAATAAAATCCACTTGATCATAAGGAATTATCTTTTTGATGTGGTGTTGAATTTTATTGGCTAGTGATTTGTTTAGGATTTTTGTACCTATGTTTATCAGGGAAAGTGGTCTGTAGTTTTCTTTTTTGTTGTGTCCTCTTCTGCTTTGGGTATCAGAGTGATACTACCTTCAGAAAATAATTTAGGAAGGATTCCTTCTTTCTCAATCTTTAGGAATAGTTTCAGGAGGTTTGGTGCCAATTCTTCTTTAAATGTCTGGTCGAATTCTACTGTGAATCTATGCAGTCCTGAGCCTTATGGTTGTTGCCGATTCTTAAATAACTGATTTGATCTCAATGCATGTCATCGATCTATTCAAGGTTTCTATTTCTTCCTAATTTAATATAGGAATTTATCCATTTTAATTTTTTTACTTTACTTTACGTTCTGGGATATATGTGCAGAACATACAGGTTGTTACATAGGTATACATGTGCCCTGGTGGTTTGCTGCACCTATCAACCCATCATCTAGGTTTTAAGTTCGGCATGCATTAGGTATTTGTGCTAGTGTTCTCCCTCCATCTGCCCCAACACCACCACCCAACAGGCCCCAGTGTGTGATGTGCTCCACTCTGTGTCCATGTGTTCTCATTGTTCAACTCCCACTTATGAGTGAGATCATACATGGTTGCTTTTCTGTTCATGTGTTAGTGTGCTAAGAATGATGGCTTCCAGCTTCATCCATGTCCCTGCAGAGGACATTAATGCATTCTTTTTTATGGCTGAATAGTATTCCATGATGTATATCTGCTAGGTTTACTAGTTTGTGTACATCTTTGTGGTGTCAGTTGTATGTCTTCAGTTTTGTTTCTAATTAAGCTTATTTGCATCTTCTCTTTTCTTGACTAATCTAGCTAATGGTCTATTAATTTTGTTTATTTTTTCAAAGAACCAGATTTTTGTTTCATTGATCTTTGGTAATTTTTGTTTGAATTTTATTTAGTTCTGTTCTGATCTTTATTTTTCCTTCTTCTAGTTTTTTTTTAAATTGAATTTTAGGTTTTGGGGTACAGGTGAAGAACATGCAAGATTGTTGCATAGATACACACATAGCAGTGTGATTTGCTGCCTTCCTCCCCATCACCTATATCTGGCATTTCTCCCCATGCTATCTCTCCCCAACTCCCCACTCCCTGCTGTCCCACCCCTATTTCCCCCCAACAGACCCCAGTGTGTGATGCTCTCCTCCCTGTGTCCATATGTTCTCATTGTTCAACATCCAACTATGAGTGAGAAGATGTGGTGTTTGATATTCTGTTCTTGTGTCCCTTTGCTGAGAATGATGGTTTCCAGGTTCATCCATGTCCCTACAAAGGACACTAACTCATGGTTTTTTATGGCTGCATAGTATTCCATGGTGTATATGTGCCACATTTTCCCTGTCCAGTCTATCATTGATGGGCATTTGGGTTGGTTCCAGGTCTTTGCTATTGTAAACTGTGCTGCAATGAACATTCGTGTGCATGTGTCC
>CAUYQU010070361.1:0-33946 GCA_963574635.1 Cheracebus regulus | reverse complement strand
CCCCACCCCCTCCTGAGACCCTCACTCAGCGCCCCGCCCCCTTCGACTGACGCTCACACACAGACCCCCCCCCATACACTCTCCCTCACACACAGCCCCCCATCCACTCACCCTCACACACAGCCCACACCCCGTCCACTCACCCTCACACACGGCCCCCACCCCGTCCACTCACCCTCACACACAGCCCCCCATCCACTCACCCTCACCCACGGCCCCCCATCCACTCACCCTCACACACAGCCCCCCCCCCCCGCACGCGCACACACGGCCCCCCCCCCCCGCCAGCCCCCCCAGCACCCCCCCCCCCCCCCGGCACGGGCCGCCCCCCGCGGGCATGGCTCCGGGGCCCTGCGAGAGCGTCAGTTGATGGCTTGTGGGCGGTGTGTGAGGGTGAGTGGAGGGGGTGTGGGCCGTGTGTGAGGGTGAGTGGATGGGGTGTGGGCCGTGTGTGAGGGTGAGTGGATGGGGTGGGGGCTGTGTGTGAGGGTGAGTGGACGGGGTGGGGGCTGTGGTTACAGCTGGGGAGGTCCCTGATCGGCTCTAGTTCCCTTCCTTTTTTCCTTTACCCTCGAAGCTCTGCCTGCGCTTCCGGGTTCCCCTTTTCCTGTGTCTCTCCGCCGTGTTTCCTGGCTTTACCTCCAATCCCTGGCTTGGCAAACGTCTCCGTCAGACTCCTCTTGGAGGCCTGCTGAGGGCGGGAATAGGGAAGCCCGTCTGCAAACAAAAACACAACATTCACGTTCTCCCCTGTAAGTGGGAGCTAAATGCTGAGGACGCAGGGACATACAGAGGGAACAGCAGACACTCGGCCCACCTGATGGGGATGAGGGGAGGAGAGAGGGGAGCAGAAAAGAATCACGATTGCACACTCAGCTGGTGATGAAATAATCTGTACAGCAAAGCCCCGTGACACAAGTTTTCCTATATAACAAAACCTGCACATGTACCCCTTAACCTATAATAAAAGTTTAAAAAATAAATAAGACCAAGTGCAGTGGCTCACACTTGTAATCCCCGCACTTTGGGAGGCCAAGGCAGGCGGATCACCTAAGGTTAGTGGTTCGAAACCAGCCTGGCCAACATGATGAAACCCCATCTCTACTAAAAATACGAAATTAGCCAGGCGTGGTGGCATGTGCCTGTCGTCGCAGCTACTCAGGAGGCTGAGGCAGGAGAATCACTTGAACCCAGGGGGCAGAGATTGCAGTGAGCCGAGATCATGCCACTGCACTCCAGCCTGGACAGCAGAGTGACACTCAGTCTCAAAAAAAAAAAAAAAAATGGGAAGAAGGAATGTGACTAGTGTGTTATGAGTAGAACCCACAGACACTGCAAACATCCTGTGATGTGCAGGACTGGCCCCCACACCAGAGAATTATCCAGCCCCAAACGCCAGTTGTGGCCGTGTTGAGAAGCCATGCCCTAAATTCTCTTCATTTCCCACCAGTGTTAGGGACAAGGATGAGGAGGCTGTGCTGAAGTCACGTGTGGCTTTCACAGTGCGCACGTTCGTGTGCACAGCCCTCTGCACCTCTGCAATTCGGTCCTTTGAGATGTAGAATGGGAAGGAGAGGGGAACCCAGAAAGAGTATTTGCTCACCTGAGAAGACAGGATATTGGGACTAGAGATGGGAAGAGACATGGCAGATGGGGAGATTGCCAGGATCAGTATTGACTCTAACAGCCATGACCCAATTCATTTCTTTTTCTTTCTTTCTTTTTTTTTTTTTTTGAGATGGAGTCTCACTGTGTCACCCAGGCTGGAGTCCAGTGGCTCCATCTGGGCTCATTGCAGCCTCCACCTCCTGGGTTCAGGTGATTCTCCTGCCTCAGCGTCCTGAGTAGCTGAATTACAGGTGTCCGTCACCACGCCCAGCTGATATTTGTATTGTTAGTAAAGACAGCGTTTCACCATGTTGGCCAGGCTGGTCTCGAACTCCTGACCTCAGGTGATCTACCTGCCGTGGCCTCCCAATGTGCTGGGATTACAGCCGTGAGCCACCGCGCCCGGTCAACCCATTTCATTTCTACCATATGCCAGACACTTCCAGGAAATGCATGTGCATTTTCTCACTGAGTCATACAACTAAACCCTGAGGTTATTCCATTTATGTGTTTCAAATTGGAGGAATTTGGTAGGGCCTAATGCAGAGAGAAAGTATGGGGCCTGTGGTTCAAAGATGATTCAGAATTTCAAGTTGGTGACAAAAGAGCATTAAACCAAGCTTGGGCTCCAGGTGAGTGCACAGAAGCATGAAGGAAATGCATCACCTGCCTCAGGTTCCCCACATGGTGACAGGGTGGGGGCCAGAGCTCACATCGACCCATTTCCAAAGCCAGCAGAGAGCCAGCGGAGAAGGACACCGGAGAAGACGTCTAAGTCCCCATTCATTCACCGATGGCCTTCCACAGGTCCAGGATCTCCCTCTCCCGGCCTTGGTCACCCATCTGGGGAAGGTGGAGGACTGGGTGGGGGTGGAGAGAGCAAGACCAGGTGGTCAGTGAAGTTGAACAGAAAAAGCACATGATCCAGCAATTCCACAGCACAGCTCACTGGACACAGCGCCTCCACCGAGTCTGTAGGACGGGGCACCTGTTGACTGTTCCTACCTACCCGTGGGGAAATGGCACGGCTGAGAGTGGGGTCACTCGCTGAAGATTACGCTGCTGCTAACGACAGGACCGGGTTTGAACCCACCTCTGTCTGGCTCCACATCTCACGTTCCTTCTGCTCTGCCGCACTGTCTCTGGAGCCGGGGTTTCCCTGCATGAAGCTCAAGCTGACACCTACCTTGAGCGCCACAGGAACCTCGGTATTCTACGGATTTAATGCTCACGAGTCGGCACGTGGCCATGGGCACACCTAGTGCCCAGGGGAGATGCATGTGGGGAGATGGGGAGAGACGAATGGAGGAAAAGAGAAAGAATAGCAACGAATCGTGACATGGTACCTGCCACACACAGCTACTGTTCTATTAATAACTCAATCCTTGCAACACTCTAGGATGCAAAGGCCATCGTTATGCTACCGTCACAGATGAGGAAACTGAGGCACAGAGAGATCAAGGCTGCAGCTGGGCGCAGTGGCTCATGCCTGTAAGCCCAGCACTTTGGGAGGTCAAGGTGGGCAGATCACAAGGTCAGGAGTTCAAGATCAGCCTGACCAACATGAGGAAACACCATCTCTACTAAAGATACAAAAAAAAAAAAAAAATTAGCCAGGTGTGGGTTGGCAGACACCTGTAATCCCAGCTACTTAGGAGGCCGAGGGAGGAGAACTGCTTAAACCCAGGAGATGGAGGTTGTAGTGAGCCAAGATTGTACCATTGAACTCCAGCCTGTGCGACAGAGTGAGACTCTGTCAAAAAAAAAAGAGAGAAATCAAAGTTGCAAACCAAGCAGAGCTGGCGTTTGCACCCAGGGCTCTGGTTCAAGTCCACACACCCATCACTCTGCCTAGACTAACCCTCGAGACAGGTCTGCAGATAAACCCATGGGTCTCAGTGAATGTGGGTGAGGGTCTTTACAATCCACAAACTCACTGCCTGCAGCAACCAGGCAGACTCAGGCCAGCGATGGCGAGCTGAGAGCGGTCTCACTCACCGGGACCCAGAAGGTAGCCAGCACTGTTGAGGGTCCAGCCTCCTCGTCCCTGGATAGAGAAGCAGAAATCAAGACTCAGGCAGACAGAAAGGATGGCAGGCGTCCAACAGGTCCAGGGCGACGTGGGTCACCCTACCACCTTCCCACTAGGCTGTGGAGCAGGTGCATTTTCATCCCCAGTCCACCGATAAGGAAATCGAGGGCTTCCTAAGACAAAGCAACTTCACCTGGAAAGAAAGTTTAAAAGGTTCTGCTGAGAGAGTAGAAAGGGTTATCAGGGGTTGGCGGGGAGAGAAATGGGGAATTGTTCTTCAACAGGGATAGTGTCAGTTATTCAGGATAAAGAAGTTCTATAGGTCGCCGGCAGGTCATGCCTGCAACTAGCAATACGGTGTGGGACACTTTAGAGGCATGTTAAGGCTGGGCGTGGTGCTCACACCCGTCATCCTAGCATTTGCAGAGGCCAAAGCAGAAGGATGGCTTGAGAACAGGAGTTCAAGGCCAGCCTGGGCAACGTGGCGAAACCTCGCCTCTAAAAAACACAAAAATTAGGCTGGGTGCGGTGGCTCACGCCTGTAATCCCAGCACTTTTGGAGGCTGAGGTGGGCAGATCACCTGAGGTCCAAAGTTCGAGACCAGCCTGGATAACATGGAGAAACCCCATCTCTACTAAGAAAAAAATTAGTGTGGTGTCAGCTACTTGGGAGGCTGAGGCGGGAGAATCGCTTGAATTCGGGAGGTGGAGGTTACAGTGAGCCGGGATGGCACCATATACTCCAGCCTGGGCAACAGAGTGAGACTTCATCTCAAAAAAATAAAATAGCTGGGTGTGGTGGCTCACACCTGTAATCCTAGCACTTTGGGAGGCCGAGGTGGGTGGATCATCTGAGGTCAGGAGTTCAAGACCAGCCTGGCCATCATGGTGAGACCTCATCTTTATAAAAAAAATTAAATAAATAAAATAAAAAATACAAAAATTAGCCGGGCATAGTGGCGTGCACCTGTAGGTAAGAGGATCGCTTGAGCTCAGGCGTTTGTGGCCGCAGTGAGCTATGATCGAACCCCTGCACTCCAGCCTGGGTGACAGAGCAAGACCTTGTCTCAATAAATGAGTGAATAAAAATATGAGACTAGATCTCATGATAAGTGTTCTTACCAAAACATCCGCAAACACACAAGAACACAGGGGCACTTCTGGAGGTGGTGATGGATACATTCAGTACCTTGGTTGTGGTGATGGTGCCACAGGTGTATGCATAGTTCCAAACTCATCAAGATGTATACATTTAATGTGTGCATTTTTTGTAATTTTTTGTTTTTGAGATGGAGTTTTGCTCTTGTTGCCCAGGCTGGAGTGCAATGGTGCGATCTCAGCTCACCACAACCTCTACCTCCCAGGTTCAAGCGATCCTCCTGCTGAGCCTCCTGAGTAGCTGGGATTACAGGCATATGCCACCATGCCCGGCTAATTTTGTAATTTTAGTAGAAAGAGTTTCTCCACGTTGGTCAGGCTGGTCTCAAACTCCCAACTTCAGGTGATCCACCTGCCTTGCCCTCCCAAAGTGCTGGGATTATAGGCGTGAACCACTGCATTCAGCCATTTTTTGCATATTAATTATACCATAATAAAGCTTAAAGAGGCACCACTATAAATTCTTTACCTGTGTAGGATATGGTCATAGATCATCAAGTCCCTTTGAGAATGATATTGCCCAACATTTACTGTGGGCTCACCCTACGCCGGCATCTATTCTAAGCAGGACTGGCTACGGAATTTGCAGGGCCCAGTGCAAAGAGAAAATATGGGGCCTATTCTTCAAAAAGGATTCAGAATTTCAAGCTGGTGACAAAAGAACATCCAACCAAGCTCGGGACCCGGGGAACGGCACTCAGGACCCAGGGAATGGCACAGGTTGCATGCCCGGCAACCCAGTTCTAGTTCCCAGCTCTTGACATATTTATTTAATAATCGTCCCAACAACCCTGATAGGTAAAACTTATTATTAGCTTCACTAGAAAGAGGCTATGCCCTGAAAGATTCAGCAAATTGCAACAAATTGCAACAGGCCAAGTAGCACACCAGGGACTCAAACCCAGAGAGATTACAGACTCTTTTTTGAGATGGAGTCTCACATCTCACTCGGTCGCCCAGGCTGGAGTGTGGTGGTGCTATCTCAGCTCACAGCAATCTCCACCTCCCGGGTTCAAGTGATTCTCCTGCCGCAGCCTCCCAGGCAGCTGGGACTACAGGCACCTGCCACCACACCCAGCTAATTTTTGTATTTTTAATAGAGACGGGGTTTCACCATGTCATCTAGGCTGGTCTCCAGCTCCTGACCTTAGGTGATCTGCCCGCCTCAGCCTCCCAAAGTGCTGGGATTACAAGCGTGAGCCCCCACTCGTGCCCGGCCAGTAGATTCAAGACTCTTGAGGAGGATGTGCACTGAATATTTTCACTACAGTGTTCCACTCTGTAAGATGGGAAGTAGCAAAGTAGAAACAATGGCAAAGGATTGCAGGGTAGAATTAGCTAACGCACATCAAGGGTTTCACGCAATGCCCAAGCTCGGAGAAAACACTCCACGCCCATCAGCTCTTGTCAGAACTCCTTGAACATCCCTAGAGGATGGATTCCGTTATCCCTTAGTTATATAGGAAGAAAGAAGGCTCAAAGCAACAAATATCCTGGCAAGGACCCAGCCAGCACGGAGGAGAGCTGCTGTCAAAAGTCAGGGCAGTGGACGCCAAGCCTGGGTCCTCTCGGATGTTGCTGCTGTCAGCATTTCTTTCCTTTCCTTTCTTTTATTTTCTTCCTTCCCTTTCTTTTCTTTTTCTGTTTGTTGTTTCTTTGTTTGAGATGGAGTCTTTCTCTTTCGCCCAGGCTGGAATGCAGTGGCACCATCTTAGCTCATTGCAACCTCAACCTCCTGGGTTCAAGCAATTCTCATGCCTCAGCCTCTTGAGTAGCTGGGACTACAGTCAGGCATGACCATAGCCAGCTATTTTTTTTTGTTTTGTTTTGAAACAGGGTCTCACTCTGTCACCCAGGCTGGAGTACAGTGGCTCGATCTCAGCTCACTGCAACCTCCACCTCCTGGGTTCAAGTGATTCCTCCGCCTCAGGTTCCCGAGTAGCTGGGACGACAGGTGCCCACCAGCACGCCCGGCTAATTTTTTGTATTTTTAGTAGAGACAGGTTTTCATCATGTTAGCCAGGATGGTCTCAATCTGCTGACCTTGTGATCCACCTGCCTTGGCCTCCCAAAGTGCTGGGATTACAGGCGTGAGTCATCATGCCAGGCCATTATTATTATTATTATTATTATTTTTAAGAGATGGAGGGTCTCACTATGTTGCCCAGGCTGGTCTCCAACTCCTGGGCTCAAGCAGTCCTCTAGTCTGAGCTGCTCAAAGTACTGGAATTATAGGGGTGAACCACTGTGCCTGGACTCTTTTTTTTTTAATTGGCAGAGAAAATTTGCGTTTTAAATACAGACATGGTGCACATGTGTGGAAATATGTCTACATTGTGGAGTGACTCCATCAAGTTAATTACCCTCTGCATTATGTCATGTGCTTGTCCTTTCTGTGGCGGGCACCGAACATCCATCTACTCTCTTAGCAGTTTTCAAGTATACGACACACTGTTGTTAACAACAGCCACTATGTTCATTCCTCCCATCCAACTGAAACTGTGTATCCCCAGACCAACATCTCTTACTTATTTACTCCTCTTGGCTAAATAACGAGAGCTGCCTGCCATCTGAGTTAACACTGTTAACTTTTATAGTGCTGGCACTGGACAAAGATCCATTCAGAGACCAGAGAGGTTAAGCAATGTGCCTGAAGTCACACAGCTAGAAAATCACAGATGCCAGATTTTAAACTCAACCCAGCCTCTACAGCCCACGCTGTGGAGGTATGCAATCAGAGGTTTTCAAAGTGTCACCCCAGGCTGGGTGCGGTGGCTGAGACCTGTAATCCTAGTGCCTTGGGAGGCCAAGCTGGGCTGATCACTCGAAGCCAGGAGGTCAGGAGTTCAAGACCAGCCTCACCAATGTGGTGAAACACCATCTCTTCTAAAAATACAAAAAATTAGCCAGGCGTGGTGGCAGGCGCCTGTAATCCCAGCTACTTGGGAGGCTGAGGCAGGAGAATTGCTGGAACCTCAGAGGTGGAGGTTGCAGTCAGCCGAGATCACACCACTGCACTTTGGCCTGGGTGGCCGAGGGAAGACTGAGACTCCATCTCAAGCAAACAAACAAAAAATCAACAACAACAAAGTGTGATCCCAGGACCAGCTCCTACCCTGGACTCACCCAACCAGAAACCCTGGGGGTGGGTCCCAGTATTACTTTTTCGTCTTCTTCTTTTCTTTGTTGAGACAGCATTTCACTCTTGTCGCCCAGGCTGGAGTGCAATGGTGCGATCTCGGCTCACTGCAACCCCCGCCTGCTGGGTTCAAGCAATTCTCCTGCCTTAGCCTCCCAAGTAGCTGGGACTACAGGCACACGCCACCACGCCCAGCTAATATTGTATATTTTTATTAGACACAGGATTTCACCATGTTGGTCAGGCTGGTCTCGAACTCCCGACCTCAGTTGCTCTGCCCGCCTCAGCCTCCCAAAGTGCTGGGATTATAGGTGTGAGCCACCGCGCCCCACCGAAGGGTCCCAGTATTACTTTAAGTTGCCTTCTAGCTACTTCTCACACATCCTGAGGTGATGAAAAACAGGAGTGATAGGAAGCTGCCTCCGAAGGCATATTTGCATCTCTGGGCAGTGCTCGCTGTGAGGAGGTTTTAGCTTTGGGCACCCTGAACCCTGACCTTGTATTTTTCACCCATACTGTGTTCTATCCCCAGAGCCAAGATGAAGTCAGTGTCTGTCTTTCTTCTCGTAGTTTCAGGACTTCACCTTCTTCCCCAGGACCCCTGATGCAAGCCAGGAACATTTTTTAAAACTCTTCCCAGAAGGCAGGGATTTCGGGGCGTCATTGTTTCCGAGGCGCTTAGGGGGCGTTACCCGGTGGGCAGGCGCGGATGCCGGAGTCTCTGCCAGGCTCAGCATGAGGATGAGGAGGGCCAGGGGGGCGGAGGAAGCCATTGAGGGCAGGATGACAGGTGCCTACAGCCGAAGAACACTGCAAGGAGAGAGTGACCACTCAGTTTCCAAATTGGGGGTCAGGGGCATTTCCGATAAGGATGCAGGAATTTACTTTTTAGCTTTATGGAGGCATCATTGAGATACAAAAGTGATGCATGTTTAATGTATACATCCTGAGGAGTTAGGAAGTGTGCAGACAGCCGTGATGTCACTGCCACAACCAAGGAGCTAAGACCTACTCATCAACTCCAGGAATGCCCTGTGCTCTTCGATGATTTTCTTTTGAGTAGAGCCCTTCACCTGCAATCTCCCCTCCCTTGTGGTGTTTTTGCTGCTGTTTTTCATTTTGTTTTGTTTTGTTTTTGAGATAGAGTTTCCCTCTTGTTGCCCAAGTTAGAGTGCAATGACGTGATCTCGGCTCACTGCGATTCTCCTCCCTCAGCCTCCTGTGTAGCTGGGATTACAGGCGCCCACCACCACATCCAGCTGATCTTTGTATTTTTAGGAGAGACGGGGCTTTCACTACGTTGGCCAGGCTGGTCTTGAACTCCCGACCTCTAGTGATCTGCCCATGAGCCCCTGCACCCGGCCGCACTTCCACCTTTGCTGAAGTTTTTATGAAGCTTCGTTTTGACATATATGTATGTAGGTGAAACGACAAAGTTGAATAAGGGGAACATGGTGAATCAAGTAAGTAAGGGATTCAGGGAACGGAAAATAGAGCAAACAAACAAAAACACCAAGATGCATGGATGACCCCGGTTTAAGAACTCCAGGGGAGTCCAAGTGCGGTGGCTCACACCTGCAATCCCAGCGCTTTGAGAGGCCGAGGAGGGCGGATCACCTGAGGTCAAGAGTTGGAGACCAGCCTGGCAACATGGCAAAACCCCATGTCTACTAAAAATACAAAAATTAGCCAGCGTGGTGGTGCACGCCTGTAGTCCCAGCTACTGAGGAGGCTGAGGCGGGAGAATCGCTTGAACCCGGCAGGTGGAGGTTGCAGAGAGCCGAGATAGTGCCATTGCACTTCAGCCTGGGCGACAGAGTGAGACTTTGTCCAAAAAAGAAAAGAAATGGGGAGGAGGGAAGGAAAAGAAAAGAAAAGAAGAAAGAAAGAAAAGGGAAGGGAAGGAGGGAGGCAGGGAGGGAAAAGAAAATGAAAGAAGAAGAAAAGAAAGAGAAAAAAAGAAAAGGGAGAGGGAGGGAGGGAGGAAGGAAGAAAGAAAGGAAACAGGAAATCCAGGGGAATGAACCCTCTCCTTCCCCAACATGGGATGATCCGGCTGGTCCCCTGGCACCCATGCCTTCTGCGCATTGCCCCCTCCACTCCATCTTCAAAGCTCTCTGTCCCTGTACCTGCCCCCACCTTCCCTGTCACCACTGCTGCCGTTTCCCTTCGTGCGCTCCCCAGCCCTCCCGGCCGGGCTCTCACCTCGCTGCAGCTGGCTGGCTCCGAAGCTCTCTCTGGCTCCCCTCCAGCGCCTGGACTCCTGTCCCCCCACCCCCGGAGCTTTTATGCCTCCTGAGGAGACAATACAAGGGAGGGGAGAGGGAGTGAGAGGTGGGGAGGAAGCCCGTGGGGAAGAGTCATCCACTCCAGGGGCTGGCTTGCTTGCTTTTTTTTTTTTCTGAGACAGACTCTCGATCTGTCGCCCAGGCTGGAGCGCAGTGACACGATCTCGGCTCACTGCAACCTCCGCCTCCCGGGTTCAAGCGATTCTCCCGCCTCAGCCTCGAGTAGCCAGGACTACAGGCGCCCACCACCACACGTGGCTAATTTTTGTAGTTTTAGTAGAGACGGGGGTTTCATGATTTTGGCCAAGCTGGTCTTGAACTCATGACCTCCGGTGATCCGCCTACCTCAGCCTCCCAAGTGCTGGGGTTACAGGCGTGAGCCTCCGCACCCCACTCCAGGGGCTTTCAATAGCTGGTCTCTGAGATCAAGATGGACACGTCATCACGGAAAAAAAAAAAGTGGCTGTGCCTCAGTTTCCCCTGGCAGACCCTGCTCTTCCCCCTCCTTCTCTGCCCCTTTATCTTCCGGCTGTGGTGTTTCAGGCTTCGCTGCTACTCCAGGGCTCCCCTCCCTCCCTCTCATCTGTGTCTGGGCCTTGGCACGTGTCTTCCTGGGTTGTGTCCGCTGGCACCTGGCGTCTCTGTGGCCCCGTCTTCCCCTCTGCCCCCATCAGTCCCTCCAGCCCTGTACAGCTCCCGCTTTGACTTGCACTTCTGTGTTGCACGGTGGACCCTGTTTGTTTCTTGTGAGTTGTCGATCTCCCCCTCACCCCGCCTAGAGGGGACCCCATGAGGGGTGTCAACTGTGCCTTGTTCATGGCTTTGTCCCTAGCCCGGATGTTCTCAACCGGGAGTGACTCTCTGCCCCAGTGTCACTCAAGCCTCACCGCAGGGCATTGGACCAAGTCTGAAGGCATGTGTACGAGGGACTGTGGGCATCTCGTGGGTGGAGGCCGGGGGCACAGCTGAGCATCGCACAGGGCTCAGGAAAGGCCGCCCCTGACGAGAAGGACCCAGCCCCAAAAGTCAACAGCATCAACGATGGGAAACCCCACAGCAGCCCCTAAAGCAGTGCCTGGAGCTCACTCAATACTTGTTGGGCGAACAAATAAAGCGTGTCAGGCTGGGTGCGGTGGCTCACGCCTATAATCCCAGCACTTTGGGAGGCCAAGGCAGGCGGATCACCTGAGGTCAGGAGTTCGAGACCAGCCTGACCAACATGTCAAAACCCCATCCGTACTAAAAATGCAAAATTAGCCAGGCATGGTGGTGCATGCCTGTAATCCCAGCTACCCAGGAGGCTGAGGCAGAAGAAGCGCTTGAACCCGGGAGGGGATGGTTGCGCTGACCCGAGATAGTGCCACTGCCCTCCAGCCTGGGCAACAAGAGCAAAACTCCACCTCAAAAAAAAAAAACAAAAAACAAAGAGAGTGTGTTCTTGCTGCATTTCTCCTCCATCACGTGTGTTGATTTATCTGACTCTGCAGCACACTCTCTCTCTTTGCCCTGACATCAGCTGCTTTCCAGAGGACCCTGGAAGAGCTTTCACTCCTGGCCTGTCCCCTTGCTCTCAAAGGGACGGAAGGAGCGCCTGGTCCTGGCTGGGTTCTGTCTGCTCCTGTCCACCGTGGGGCTGTCCTTCTGGCATTCTGTGGGTCTGTGGCTGGCACGTGCATCTTCGTCCTGTCTACACAACCCCATGCCCTTACCCCATCCTTTCTCACCCCAAGGGAAAAGGGAGACCCGCCCCTCCCTCGACAGGGATGGAGTGAGAAGAAGAGGTGGGGGATGACAGACACCCTGAGCCCCTCTCTGCTCTAAGTCCCTCACTCCCCTCCCAGACGATGACAAGGAGGAAGAGGAGGAGTGCGCAGGGGAGGGCAGGAGGGGAAAGCTTTTAGAAGACGCACTGACAGGAAGGTGTGAATGGCTTTGCTGGGAAGGAGGAAGGGGGAGGAGGGAGTGACGTCCACTCCACGTGAGACCAGGCAGAGGAGAGGGCGTGCTGAGCGCCTGGAGCCCAGGGGACGGCCAGGGAAGCAGGGGTCGGTCCTTGCCTCGCTGCCCATTAGCTAGCTGGTGAAAAGTAAATGGGGTACGTCCAAAGCTTGCTTCCTACACACACACACACACACACACACAAATACAAATGCAAAACTCAAATGTGGTGCAAGAAATGTCACTTTCTTCTTTCTTTCTCTCTCTCTCTCTCTTTTTCTTCTTTCTTTCTTCCTTTTGGAGACAGAGTCTCACTCTGTTTCCCAGGCTGGAGTGCAATGGTACAATCTTGGGTCACTGCAGCCTCCGCCTCCCGGGTTCAAGCGCTTCTCCTCCCTCGGCCTCCTGAGCAGCTGGGATGACAGGCACCCGCCACCATGCCCTGCTAATTTTTTAATTTTTAGTTAGAGATGGGGTTTCACCATTTTGAACAGGCTGGTCTCAAACTCCTGACCTCAGGTGATTTGTCCGCCTCAGCCTCCCGACGTGCTGGGATTACAGGTGTGAGCCGCCACTCCCAGCCTTCTTTCTTCTCATTTCTGTACCCGAGTCTGTGCCCCTCTTAGTAAATGCGAGCTGTGGACCTGAGCACCCTTTCCTTCCAGGGACGCTGCAGCTGCCAGCGCAGTACCCGCTGGCTCCGGCTGGAGATGAATCCGGCAGCTTCTAGTGAAATGCCTGCAGCTCCTCCAGGTGCCCCAGGTGCCATGAGGGTGTGGACTCTGTGGGGCCCCAGGGGTGAGACGGAGACCGGCAGCAGATCCTTCCCTCCCTCTTTCCTTCAGTGTGGTAGGTATCTTGGCACCCACACGTACCAGGTCCCTGTGTACAACCCACATGGACCCAGGAGCCCCTGTCCCAATTATTCCAGCCAAGGAGAGTAGAAAAGAAATTTGCTGGGAAGCTTATTTTAGAAAATAAACTAAAAACAGGCCGGGAGCGATGGCTCACGCCTGTAATCCCAGCACTTTGGGAGGCCGAGGCGCAGATCATGAGGTCAGGAGTTCAAGACCAGCCTGGTCAACGTGGTGAAACCCCGTCTCTACTAAAAACACAAAAAAATTAGCTGGGCATGGTGGTGTGTGCCTGTCATCCCAGCTACTCCAGAGGCTGAGGCAGAAGAATTGCTTGAATTGGAACCTGAGAGGTGGGCTATAGAGCGGGGCTACGGAGTGAGACTCCGTCTCAAAAAAAAGAAAAAGAAAAAGCTTCCTTGCTCTTTGATTTATTTGTTTATTTTTGAGATGGAGTCTGCCTCTGTGGCCCCGGCTGGAGTGCAGTGGTGTGATCTGGGTTCACTGCAATCTCCGCCTCCCAGGTTCAAGCAATTCTCCTGCGTCATTATCCTGAGTAGCTGGGACTACAGGTGCACACCGCCACACCAGGCTAATTTTTGTATTTTTAGTAGAGACGGGGTTTCACCATGTTAGCCAGGCTGGTCTTGAACTCCTGACCTCAAGCAGTCCACCTGCCTTGGCCTCCCAAAGGGCTAGGATTACAAGCATGAGCCACTGTGCCCAGCCTGCTTACTCTTTTTAAAGTTGTTTTTTCTCCTCGGAGTTCCCTGTCAATTTTTTTACTCTTTGTTTTTATTTATTTTTAAAAGTTATTTTTTATTTGTCATTTTTATTTGAGACAGGATCCCGCTCTGTCACTCAGTCTGGAGCGCAGAGGCACAATCATAACTCTCTGCAGCCTCGACCTCCTGGGCTCCAGCGATTCTCCCACCTCAGCCTCCCGAGCAACTGGGACGGCAAGCATGTGCCGCCACAACCTGCTAATTTTTGTTTTTCTGTTTGTTTGCAGAGATCGGGTCTCGCTACGCTTCCCAGGCTGGTCTAGAACGCCGGGACTCAAGTGATCTTCCTCTTGCAACCTCCCAAAGTACTGGGATTACAGGTATGAGCCACCGCCCCGGCCCTTCATTTGTTTTTATTTTGAAATAATTTCAGACTTACAGGAAAGTTGCTCAAAACATTCTGATACTGATTTTCCAAATATTTACATTTCACCACATTTCATTTGTGTGTTCTGTCTTCCTGCGTCCCCTCACCCCCGCCGCCGCCACCTTCCTTCTCCCCCTCCTCTCTCTCCCTCCCTTCCTGGATGTGGGGGGAAAAGCCTGAAGTCGGGGAGCTGCTATGTCGCCTATCACCAGGAGGGGTCGTGAAACCCAGGCCACTACTGAGCCCAGGCAGGCAGGCATCAGGAGATCCAGGGCTCTGGGCCTGGAGGCCTCGCAGCCCCCACCCCTGCACTCCCCACTCCCTACACACTTCTGTCGCTGAAGCCATTTGAGTGAGTGAGTTGAGATGGAGCCTCAGATGGAGTGTCACTCTGTCACTCAGGCTGGGGTGCCGTGGCACAATCCCGGCTCACTGCAACCTCTGCCTTCCAGGTTCTAGCAATTCTCCCTCTTCAGCCTCCTGAGTAGCTGGGATTACAGGAGTGTGCCACTATGCGCAGCTAATTTTTTGTATTTTAGTAGAGATGGGGTTTCACTGTGTGGCCCAGGCTGGTGTCGAACACCTAAGCTCACCGAATCCACCCACCTCGGCCTCCCAAAGTGCTAAGATTACAAGTGTGAGCAACTGCTCAGGGCCGAGTTAGATTTATTTGGAAACCCACATTATTGAGGTATAATCAGTATACCAAGAACTGCACTAGTTAATGTGACCATTTGATGGGTGTGACACAAATGCCCCTGACACCATCACCACAGATCACTGTTCCCTTGTGGTTTTGTTTTTCTAATTTAAAATATATATATATTTGTGATAGGCAGGGCTTGGTGGCTCAGACCTGTAATCCCAGCATAGGTGGGTGGATCACCTGAGGTCAGGAGTTCGAGACCAGCCTGATCAACATGGTGAAACTCCATCTCTACTAAAAATACAAAAATTAGCCGGGCATGGTGGCGGTCACCTGTAATCCCAGCTACTCAGGAGGCTGAGGCAGGAGAAGAGCTTGAACCCGGGAGGTGGAAGTTGCAGTAAGCCAAGATTAAGCCACTGCATTTTAGTTTAGGAGAGTGAGACTCCATCTCAAAAAAAAAAAATAATAAAGTTTTGCTTTTACCAGAATGTCATATAAATTGAATCCTACAGTGTATAGTCTTTTCAGTCTGACTTCTTTCTTTTAATGCATGAAATTCTTCCAAATTGTGGCATGGGTCAATAGTTCACTCCTTTTTAGTGACATTCCTGCAAATTTCTAACAAAGCCTTTAGGTTTAAGTCCTAGAAGAAAAGCAACTCACACTGGGTGGCTTATGCCTATAATCCTAGAACTTTGGGAGGCTGAGGTGGGAGGATCATCTGAGGTCAGGAGTTCAAGATGAGCCTGGCCAACATGGTGAAACTCTGTATCTACTAAAAATACAAAAACTTAGCTGGGTGTGGTGGTGGGCGCCTGTAATCCCAGCTACTCGGGAGGCTGAGGCAGGAGAATCACTTGAACCCCGGAGGTGGAGGCTGCAGTGAGCTGAGATCATGCCTCTGCACTCCAGCCTGGGAGACAGAGTGAGACTCTGTCTCAAAAAAAAAAAAAAAAAAAAAAAAAGGGAAAGCAACTCAAAAGCAATCAAAAGGTATAAACATTCTGGGACTCCTTTTTTTTTTTTTTTTTTTTTTTGAGACGGAGTCTCACTGTGTTGCCCAGGCTGGAGCGCAGTGGTGCCATCTCAGCTCACTGCAACATCCGCCTCCCAGGTTCAAGCCATTCTCCTGCCTCAGCCTCCCGAGTAGCTGAGACTACAGGTGCCCGCCAGTACACCCAGCTAAGTTTTTGTATTTTCAGTAGATACTGGTTTCACCATGTTGGCCAGGCTGGTCTTCAACTCCTGACTTCAGGTGATTCACCTGCCTTGGTCTCCCAAAGTGCTGGGATTACAGGCGTGAGCCACTTGCACCCTGCCTCTGGGATTATTTTTTTTTTCTTTTTTTACCCTGATTTTACAACCGTGGGATTCTTAATATACACATCCAGATTGCCTTTCGACAATCACACACGGGTTTTCAGTTCCAGCAGCACCACAGAAAGATTCCCGTTTTACTTGAGAAAGTTACAGTTTGAAGGCCAGGCACGGTGGCTCACACCTATAATCCCAGCACTTTGGGAGGCCGAGGCTGGCGGATCACGAGGGCAGGAGATAGAGACCATCCTGGGCAATATGGTGAAACCCCGTCTCTACTAAAAATACAACATTAGCTGGGCATAGTAGTGAGCGCCTGCAGTCCCAGCTACTCAGGAGGCAGAGGCAGGAGAATCACTTGAACCCGGGAGGTGGAGGCTGCAGTGAGCCGAGATCGTGCCATTGCACTCCAGCCTGGCTGTCAGAGCAAGACTCCATCTCAGAAAAGAAAAGAAAAGGAAACAAAGTTACAGTTCTTAGGGAAAGTCCTGGGAGAGGCTGGAAAAGACTGTACTGTTGATGTGGGAGAAACGCCTCATGGAATCATTGAACAGGAAGGGCTGAATTCTTAGCTTTTCGAAGAGGCATGGGTGGGTGAGGCTGCAAATCACGCTGTTGGGAAGATTCAGGTGTGGAAGTGGCTACCGGACAGGAATCTGCCGTCAGGAAGAGAAGCATCAGCGTGGACTCCCAGGAACGTTTCTGTGCAGAGTCAAGGTGAGTCAGAGGGAAGTGGCGCCGACGTGAGGTCCAGAGCTGAGAGCCGCACGTGAAGCACATCGTCGAGGCTGACGCTGCGTTCACACGAGTGAGTCAAGTGCAGGCACGTGGAGAGGGTCGGGCTGACTCAGGCCGTCCAGGGCTGGAGGACGTCCTGGAGTTGGGTGGATGAGGATGATGGGGAGGAGAAGAAATGAGCAGATGCCTTAGCCTTCCAAAGGCAGTGGCCTTCGAGTCACGAAAGCAAGAGTGCAGAAGCAGCCAGCAGCCTCCTGTGACCTGGAATCCGAGGGAAACCTGGAAACAGTGCTCACTAGAGGCAGGCGGCTGGGAAACGGTGGGCTCTCCCATGTTGGTGAGCTGAGTCGTACCTTGCTGGCTGTTGTTTTCTTGTTTTTTCTTTTCTTTTTTTGAGACACAGTTTCACTGTCGCCCAGGCTAGAGTGCAGTGGCTCAATCTCTGCTCACTGCAACTCCCGCCTCCTGGGTTCAAGCAATTCTCTTGCCTCAGCCTCCTGAGTAACTGGCATTACAGGTGCCCACCATCACGCCCAGCTAATTTTTGTATTTTTCGTAGAGATGGGGGGTATTGCATCATGTTGATCACGCTGGTTTTGAACTCCTGACTTCAGGTGATCTGCCCACTTCGGCCTCCCAAAGTGCTGGCATTACAGGTGTGAGTCGCCGTGCCCAGCTGGCTTCTGGTTTTTCAGTAGGTGCACAGATAATATCAGTTAAATTGAAAAGCAGGTAGTATACTGACAAGAATGGGAAGAGAGAGCATTCTGCCATTGGCTCTGCCCAGAATGTCCTTGCCAGCTATGTGTGGATAACTTCCTATCATTTTCTCAGGTACATGTATTATGGCCACCGTCTTTAAAAACTTCAGTTTACTTATTTATGTATTTGCTTATTTTTGTCTTAAAATTTTTTAAATTTACAAATACAAATGGAATGTATTTATGGTATACAGTGGTTTTTTTTGTTGTTGTTTTTGTTTTTTTTGAGACAGAGTCTCACTCTGTCTCAAGGTCAGGAGATCCAGACCAGCCTGGCCAACATGGTGAAACCCGGCTCTACTAAAAATACAAAAATTAGCTGGGCGTGGTGGTACATGCCTGTAGTTCCAGCTACTCAGGAGACTGAGGAAGGAGAATCGCTTGAACCCAGGAGGCGGAGTTTGCAGTGAACTGAGATTGCGCCACTGCAAGCCAGCCTGGTGACAGAGCGAAACTCCATCTCAAACAAACAAACAAAAAGCCTGCAACACAGTAGTCTTGGAAAAAATGAAAAAATAAAACGAGCTAAAAGAGCTCTGAGTATCGTAGTGGCTTTAGGAAGGGCCATAGCGTCAGGGGTTGTTCAATGTGCAGATGTAAATGGCCATATATTTCTAAATATACACATTTTATCCTTATGAGCTAGGCAGGCTCCAAAACTCCATGCCCACATTCTGTGTCGTCCAGAAGTTTGGCATTCATCAAAACAGCCAGGTGCCGTGGTCCACACCTGTAATCCCAGTACTTTGGGAGGCCAAGGTGGGCAGAGTGCTTAAGTTCAGGAGTTCGAGACCAGCCTTGGCAACATAGCCACACCGCATCTACAAAAAAATACAAATTAACAGGGTGTAGTGGCGTGTACCTGTAGTCCCAGCTGCTCCCGGGGCTGAGGTTGGAGGATTGCTTGAGCCTGGGAGGTCGAGGCTGCCGCGAGTCCTCATGTCACCACTGCACTCGAGCCTGGGAGACAGACTGAGATCCCATCTCAGAAAAACAAAAGCAAAATACTCCTAAGATTTGGAGATGTAAGCCTGTATTTGTCTTTCCATCTCACCGGAGAATTCCCCACATATACACAAAGTGAAACCATGAAAAGAGGGACGGGATAGTCCTGGTACAGGTTAAGAACAGTGTGTGCAAACATTTTCTTTGTCTTCCCCACCTGAGACGGGAGGTCAGCACCAGGGGCAGGGAAGCCTGCCCCTTTATTTCCTGTAACTCAGCTTGGAGGAAAGGCCCCTGTCCGCCACCGTGCTGAATATTCCGTAGTCTCCCTTGACCGGTTCTTTTGTTTTGTTTTGTTTTCCTTATTACCCATTCACCTAATACACTTAAGGCCCAGTTCTCCCTTATCATGGACCCAAATTAAGGGGTTACAGTCAACCCTCTAAAGGACATGGGCGTGATGTTGCTCGGGGTTGGGGATTTAGTTAGGACTAAACCAGGGCCAGGCGCAGTAGTTCACGCCTGTCCTCCCAGCATTTTGGGAGGCCGAGGCGGGAGAATCACTTCAGGTCAAGAGTTCTAACCAGCCTGGCCAACATGGTGAAACCCTGTCTCTACTAAAAATACACAAATTAGCCAGGTGTGGTGGTGCGTGCCTGTAATCCCAGCTGCTAGGGAGGCTGAGGCAGGAGAGTTGCTTGAATTGAGGAGCTGGAGGTTGCAGTGAGCTGGGATCGCACCACTGCACTCCAGCCTGGGTGACAGAGCGAGACTCCATCTCAAAAAAAAGGGCCCCCTTCATTTCCTGCCCATAATCTGAAGGTCACTATTGCTCCCCTCCCCGACATTTCTATCACTTCGTCTCCCAGAGAGGAAGGGTTGGGGACTCATCTTCACGCAATGCCACATCTCAGAAAGAGCAGTGAAGAAACAACCTCACATTTCACTGGCCTGCTATGAGGTCATGGGGAATTCTCGACAGACCTCTGGGCCTCCATCTCCTCTTTGGTAAACTGAGGAACCAGCTCAGAACTTGCAAACGGGTAGCCCAAACCAGACCCTCAGATGTGCTTTGGGTTTGGCTGTTTGCGTTATGGTTTCTGTTTGTTTTGGTTCCTTCATATTGTAGCTCACACAGTGTTTTGTTTATTTTTTATTTATATTCAGATGAGGTCTCACTGTGTTGCTCATGCTGAAGTGTAATGGCACAATCTCAGCTCACTGTGGCCTCCACTGCCCAGGCTCAAGCAATCCTCCCACCTCAGCCTCCCGAGTAGCTGGGACTGCAGGTGTGTGCTGCCACACCTAGCTAAATTCCCACACAGTGCTTTGAAAAACTGCAAATTGAATCATAGGCATATAGGGTTTCAGAAATTTTACATAAAGATGTTGATTTCTTTCTTTTTTTTTTTTTTTTGAGACAGATTCACTGTCATTCAAGTCACTGGAGTGTAATGGCACAATCTCAGATCACTCCATCCTCCACCTCCCGGGTTCAAGCCATTCTCCTGCCTCAGCTCCCCCAGGTAGCTAGGATTACAGGCGCCCACCACCACGCCCAGCTAATTTTTGTATTTTTAGTAGAGACAGGGATTCACCATGTTGGCCAGGCTGGTCTCAAACTCCTGTCCCCCACTGAGCCACCTGACTCAGCCTCCCAAAGTGCTCGGATTACAAGTGTGAGCCCTGGCGCCCGGCCATAAATGAGTTTTTAATATAACTTTACTGCAGTTATTATTTCTTGCCTTTCACGGCTTTTATACATAAAAGCATCTAAGATTCTCAAAGAATATAGTTGGCAATGCCAAGGGCAGGGTGCCCCTTGTGGGCTTGTCCTGCAGTGGATGCTCGGTGCCCCAGAGAAAAATCAGCACTGAGACAAATGATCTTTCAGCAACACAAGTTTTACTTCCTGGACTGCAGGAAGGGTACTCTCACTAGCCATCGTGCCACAAGAATACAAAGAACAAATGTATTCCTTATACATTTGGGGTTGTCCTTACGTGTGTGTCTGATCTCCGTTGGCTGGAGCCAGACCTCACAATCTAAACTAAAACCCGATTGGCTAACAAAACTTTTCTAAACAGGTAAAAGCAATGGAGAGCTGGCACATGCCTGTGAGCACACCCAGCAGATATCTTGGTTAAAGTACAAGGACACAGAGTGTACTACATGCCTGTAAGCATGGCATGTCTAACAGCTACATAGGATAGGGCTTTACAAAGAGTTATTAGCACACTTATTCTTGAACAAGAAAGGAAACTTTAAAAAGGAACCTGTCTCCTTCCCACATTCAGCCCTTGCTGAGCTCCTGGCATGGAACTAAGGACAGGGCATGAATCAAGGCTCCTCTCAGCTCTTGAGAACTCAGTCCAGCAGGGAAGAGGGCCACGGAAACTGATCACTCCTGTACCACTGAGTCCTGTAGAAGTTCTGTGTTAGCGGCACACGAATCGGACTCAGAAGCACTGGTGTGCTGGAAAATCTGCTTTCTAAATTTTTTTTTTAAAAAATGCATACATTTGTACCATTAGCCAATTCCCATGGTGTAACTATTCCATCAAGGCTAATTTCAACATGCTCCCAGTTTACCAACCGGCTTATCACTGCCCCCCAAACAATCCTGAGTATTTAATGATTGGGTTTGGGGTTTTTTGTTGCCCTTATTATTTTTTTGAGAGAGTCTTGCTGTGTTGCCGAGGCTGGAGTGCAGTGACACAATCGCAGCTCACTGCAACCTCAGCCTCCCAGTTCAAGCAATTCTCCTGCCTCAGCCTCCCAAGTAGCTGGGACTACAGGTGCCCGCCATCGCTCCCAGCTAAGATTTGTATTTTTAGTAGAGACAGAGTTTCACCATGTTGGTTAGGCAGGTCTAGAACTCCTGATCTCAAGTGACCTGCCCGCTTTGGCCTCCCAAAGTGCTGGGAGTACAGGCGTGAGCTGCTCGGATGACAGGCGTGAGTCACTGTCCCCAGAACTTTTCTTTTTTTTCTTGAGATGGAGTCTTGCTGAGTCACCCATGCTGGAGTGCAGTGCTGCTACCTTGGCTCACGGCAACCTCTGCCTCCTAGGTTCAAGCGATTCTCCTGCCTCAGCCTTCTTAGTAGCTGAGACTACAGGTGCATGCCACCATACCGGCTAAGTTTTGTATTTTTAGTAGAGATGAGGTTTTACCATGTTGGCCTGGCTGGTCTCAAACTCCTGACCTCAAGTGATCCTCCCACAGTGGCCTCCTAAGCGCTGGGATTACAGGTGTGAGCATGACTTGTGGACTCCCCTCATTTAGCCCTCACCGTAACCCCCATGTTATGGATTGAATGTTAGTGTCCCCTCAAGGTTCATGTGATGGAAACTAAAACCCAATGTGAGAGTATTAAGAGGTGGGGTGTCTGCTGAGCAGTCTAGGGAGGGAGGGATGGACGGATGGGCAGATGGATGGAGACATCATGATATAGGTAGATAGGTAACACATAAATAGGTGGGTAAATAGGTAGGGCTTTTGGGACATGATCAAGTCACGAGGGCTTCATCCTTGTGAATGGGATTAATACTCTTATTTATTGTTATTTCTGAGATGGAGTTTTGCTCATTTTCCAGGCTGGAGTGCAATGGCATGATCTCAGCACAGTACAACCCCTGCCTCCTGGTTCAAGCGATTCTCCTGCTTCGACCTCCTGAGTAGCTGCGATTACAGGCACCTGCCACCACACCCAACTAATTTTGCATTTTTAGTAGAGATGGAGGTTTCACCGTGTTAGCCAGGCTGGTCTCGAACTCCTGACCTCAGCTATCTACCTGTCTCGGCCTCACAAAGTGCTGGGATTACGGGCATGAGCCACCATGCCTGGCCGGATTCACGCACTTATAAAAGTGGCTCAGAGGAGCTCCCTTGATCCTTCTGCTGTGTGAGGACGCGGCAGCAAGGCACCGTCTACGAAGCGGAGAGCAAACTCACACCACACACCGAAGCTGCCAGCAGCTCGGTCTTGGACTCTCTAGCCTCCAGAAAGGTAAGCGGTAAATTTCTGTTGTATGTAAATTACCCAGTCTAAGATCAATTACATTGTGTAAGCCAAGTGGACTTAGACACCCCACTTGGCAGTGGACAGATCTGAAGGTCAAAGAGAGCATGTCATTTGCCCAAAGCGTCACAGAAAACCAAATGTGAGAGCCACGGTGGATGGACGCTGAGCTGTGGAGCCGGCAGCATGGTCCCCATTTCCCCACCACTGGGGAAGAACGGACCCGATGCCTGGGCTCCAGGGAGGCTGGAGGCCAAATCCCGTGATCCTGAAGGGCTAAGGAATGACTCACAACGATTCCTGCTTTTTTTTTTGCTTAGTCCTCATTCATCTTCCCTACAGCCATGTGACACAGGCCACAGGGGGCTCCATTTGGTTGTGATTCTACCCTGCCAAGCACTGATTCTACCCTTCCGGAGTCCCCAGTCTTGTGGCAGCTACTAACCAAATGCTCAGGGCAATCAGAAGAGCACGGCTCTGGGCATGCAAGCCTGGGGAAGGCTTCTCTGTGGCGTGGTAACTTCCAGGCTGAGGCCTGAAGGAGGGGTTGGAGTTCACCAGGCAAAAGGAAGAAGAAAGAACATTTTATGACTACATGGAGGCAAAGGCCTGTGCAAACGTCCTGCAGTGGCGTGGAGGAAGGAAGGCTGAAGGGGCTGAGTGACACCTGGACCTGGAACGCAGACCGCCTTGGGTGCGGGGACGGTAGGAGGTCGGCAGGGACTGCCCCATGAGGAACCTTCTGGTCTTGTCTTTTTTTTTTCTTTTGAGAAACAGTCTCACTCTATCACCCAGGCTAGAGTGCAGTGGCACGATCTCGGCTCACTGCAACCTCTGCCTCCCAGGTTCAAGCGATTCTCCTTCCTCAAGCCTCCTGAGTAGCTGGGATTAGATGCTGGCCACCACACCCAGCTAATTTTTGTATGTTTAGTTGAGGTGGAGTTTTACCATGTTGGCCAGGCTGGTCTCGAACTCCTGACCTGAAGTGATCCACCCACCTCGGCCTCCCAAAGTACCGGGATTACAGGCGTGAGCCACGGTGTCCCGCCTGCCTTCTAGTCTTTATCACAGGAGCAGTCAGAAGTCATGAAATAAGTTTTTTTTTTTTTTTTATGCCCCAATATGCTCACACCAGTTGAATGAAATAAGTTTTAAGCTGGAAGGTACATGTATGTGTTTTAAAAGACACACACACACACTCTCTCTCTCTCTCCCCTCTCTGTCTCTCTCTCTGTCTCTCCCTCTCTCTCTACTGCTGCAGTGTGGAGAGTGGACAGGGAATGGCAGAGAGGAAGCCGGAGAGGGATAAATCGGGAAGCCACTCCAGCTGTCCAAGGAGAGAGAGGAAGCTGCTTGACCTACAGCCGTGGTGGGGGACGAGGATGGACAGAAGGGCATAGTTTGAGAGGAATTTGAGAAGCGGAACTGGAGTGCATCTGGGGGCAGTTGTGGTGGCTCACACCTCTAATCCTAGCACTGTGGGAGGCGGAAGCAGGAGGATCTCTTGAGCCGAGTTTGAGATTGGCCTGGGCAACACGGTGAGACCCCATTTGTATTTTTTAAAACACAAAAATCAGCTAAGCGTGGTGGCATGCGCCTGTGATCTCATCTACTCAGGTGGCTGCGGTGGAAGGCTCACATGGAGCCCTGGAGTTTGAGGCTGTGGTGAGGTATCTGCAACACCAAACTCCAGCCTGGGTGACACAGCAAGACTCTGTCTCAAAAGAAAAAAAAAAAAGATGAAATGGATTTGAGACCCAGCGAGTAATCACCTTGAGAGAGACCAAGACCAGAGCTGCTTGACCAGATACTCCTATCATCAACCTCCTCCCACAGCAAGGAAGAAGAGCTGAGGTTTGAACCTGGTGTGTGGAACCCCATAGCCGGAACCCTTTAGCTGGGGAGAGGAGGCGGTGAGGGGAGACGCGGTCCCCCATGGTAAAATGAGTAGACTTAACTTTCACCTGCTGGGTCCAGACAGAGCTCCTAGTACCAGGGCCCCCAGGAGAGGAAGCAGAAAATAAAAATAAAAAACAAAAAAATAAAAAAACAAAAAAACCATCACCTCATGCTATTGCAGGTTCTTAGAACAATCTCACCCGTCAAGCAATGAAGACAGAAGCAGCCAGGCGTAGTGGCTCATGCCTGTAATCCCAGCACTTTGGGAGGCCAAGGTGAGTGGGTCGCCTGAGGTCAGAAGTTCCAGACCAGCCTGACCAATATGGCGAAATCCCGTCTCTACTGAAAATACAAAAATTAGCTGGGCGTGGTGGGTGTGGTGGCATGCATCTGTAATTCCAGCTGCTCTGGAGGCTGAGGCAGGAGAATCACTTGAACCCGGGAGGCAGAGGTTGCAGTGAGCCGAGATCGCACCACTGCACTCCAGCCTGGGCGACAGAGCGAGACTGCATCTCAAGAAAAAAAAAAAAAAAGGCAGAAGCAGGAAACCACAATTCAGGTGTTCTCTGGTCTGTGGTGTTGGGGTTGATAGATAAGGATCACAGACGTGGTGGGTCCAACAGACATGGTGGGCTGTGAGTCACAGGACGGCCCTCGCGGCACCTGCTCCGTTAGAGTGGATGGTGGTAGCGGAAGCTGTTGGGTTTATTTCCTTTTCTTTTTTTTTTTTTTGGCGACGGAGTCTCGCTTGTCACCCAGGCTGGACTGCAGTGGCACAATCTCAGCTCACTGCAAGCTCCACCTCCCGGGTTCAAGTGATTCTCCTGCCTCAGCCTCCCAAGTAGCTGGGATGATAGACACGTGCCACCACGCCCGGCTAATTTTTGTATTATTTTAGTAGAGACGGGTTTTCACCATGTTAGCCAGACTGGTCTTGAACTCCTGACCTCGTGATCCACCTGCCTCGGCCTCCCACAGTGCTTGGATTACAGGTGTGAGCCACCGCGCCCAGCCTACAAGCTGGATTTTTAGGTCTGGCCCCACAGACTCACTGTGTGTGCTGTTACCAGAAACCTATCCTGACTCTGGCCTGATACCCTCACCTCTCACCCTCTCCTGCCACCTAGTCACCTCCTGAAGGCCTGTAGCAGATGACATGGCTTCTCCAAGCGTGCCTCCTCCCCTACACAGTGGGCATGGCAGCATCCTTAACCTCACCTCTGTGTGAAACCAGCACGCTGAGATCACATGCTGAGTCCCTGTAAGTATTCTGCATTTGTTACCTTTTCATTTTTTTCTTTTGAGGTGAAGTCTTGCTCTGTCAGCCAGGCTGGAGCGCAGTGGCACAATCTCGGCTCACTGCAGCCTCCACCTCCCGGGTTCAAGTGATGCTCCTACCTCAGCCTCCCGAGTAGTTGGGATTACAGGTGTCTACCACCACACTCAGCTAGTTTTTGTTATTTTTCTTAGAGTCGGGGTTTCACCTTGTTGGCCAGGCTGGTCTTGAACTGTACTCGGGATCTGCCCACTTTGGCCTCCCAAAGTGCTGAGATTACAGGTATGAGCCACCGTACCCAGCCTGATTTAGGTTTCAAAAACGGGCCCTTTCCAGGGGGGCATTACTAGTCCTGTTTGAAGAGGTGCGTGCTGTGGTCACTTGCCTTTCCTGGCCGGCCTGGCACCTTCCCCGCACTGTGAGTCTAGAAGGCAGACCCAGGCTCCTGTGATGCGCACTGGACTGTCCAGGTGGCTGCGTTCCCAGAAGGCCTTGCAGTCCGACACCGGCCATACCTGCCCCAGTGCTGGACTCTGAGCCAGAAGCTGAAGCAGAGCACACGGCAATGACCGTGGGGGCTCAACTGCAAGACAGTGACCACGGAGGGCTTGACACAGAATGCCTGCCAGGCTCAAGCACTGGACACCCAGGAGCTGAAAAGACCAGGGTGAAGCCAGCCCCAAGACTGAGCGGCAGGGAGTGGTCAGATCAGGGCTCTCATCCTCCACTTTCCAAAGCCCAGCAACTGGCCTTCATCCACCCAGCAGAAGCTGGCGACGTCCTCCCTGGAGAGAAGGAACCGGAGTTGCTTGCTGAGCTGGGGACAAGGGAAGAGGCAGCTTCCTGGAAAGATGCGCTGGCCAAAGCCTGCCCTCCATGCAGAGCGCTGCTGTGGCAATGGCTCCAGCTAGAGGACTCCCCACGTGGCAGAACGGACGGGCCACCCCTGAAACAGTGGCCTTAGCAAGGGAGGTGGGTGCCATTATCATCACTCACAGGTGCAGAACTGATGCTCAGCGGGTGTGAGCGGCCCGCAAGTCCCCAGCCAGGAAGCTGAAGGGTTCAGACGAAAACCTGACTCAGCATGGTGCTCAGCAGGCCCCTTCTGGGAGCCCTTGCCTCCTCCCTGTCTCCATAGGATGGAGAGGGGATGGCTCACTCCTGAGGGCACTTCCTCACTGCCTCCCACGGCTGCACTGACTCCCAGAGGCCCCGGGCACCGGATGCTCAGCCCTGGGCGGCAGCTTCGCCAGACAGAGCTCAGACTCCAGGTCTACACACGGTGACTTTATTACTCTCTGGACGCTGGTGACTTGCTTGCACTGGGCAGAGCTCAGACTCCGGGTCCACAAGTGAGTTTATTACCTTCTGGATGCTGGTGACCTGCCGTCCCACCCAGCTTCACTGTGGCAGGTATCTCTGTCCATCCCATGCCTCTGGTCACAGGGCAGTGAGACCAAGGAGCCCACAGCCAGGCCCCGGGTCCAGGGTGTCAGAGCCATCACCCGCTGCCTCCCGGGCCCCCGAATCTGTCCTGGGGAAGGATTCTCTTTCCCTCAGCCTCCGCTTCATAAAGGGGGCCTGGCATGCCTCCGCTCCCCTGAGCTGCTCCTCGCCTGCCCCTCAGGGGTCCCAGGGCCTCACCTCTGCTCTTGAGGCAGGGAAAGGCCGGGGAGAGAGGAATGGAGGAGGGAGAGGGAGGCTGGGAGCAGGAGAGAGAGAGGAGGGAAGGAGAAGACATCAGAAAGACGCCCATTCTCACAGCGAGAGGCCGAGAAATCAGAAAAGGAGGCGCCAAGGTGAGACCTGAGCAGGAAAGTGAAATGCGGGGGAGAGAGGAAGGCGCTGGGAAGTTCAGATAAGGGAGGCAGCTGCAGAGGATGGCGGGCAGGCGGGGAGGAAGACGAGGGGAAGAGGCCAAGCCGTGGCGCTGGGGGTGGGGTGCCTAGGGGCAGCATCAAGGGGGTGCTCAGGCAGCGCTGATCGCGCAGGCAGCGGCTACCCCAGGGGCCAGGGCGGGAAAGGGCCCCCGCCGTCGGGGCCCGGGGCTGCCGTCCCCTGTGCGCTGGCCGCCGCCGCTGCCCGGCCGTGGATGCGCTGGTGGCGCAGCACATGCTCGCGGCGCCCGAAGCCCTTGCCGCACTCCCAGCAGGCGAAGGGCCGCGCTCCCGAGTGCGTCTTGCGGTGGCGCACCAGGTGCTCGCGCCAGTAGAAGGTCTTGCCGCACTCGCAGCACGCGTGGGGCTTCTCGCGGGCGGGCAGCGGACGCAGCGCGGGCCCGGGGCTGCCGGGGTGCGTATCGCGGTGGCGCCGCAGATGCTCCTTGCGCCGGAAGGCCTTGCCGCACTCGGGGCAGGCGTGCGGCTTCTCGCCGGAGTGGCTCTGCCGGTGGCGCAGCAGATGCGCTGGCTTCAGGGATGTCTTACCGCACTCCGGGCAGGACGTGGTGCCTGGGGCAGCCAGGAAGGTGGGCAGGCCGTGCGCCAGCGGAGGGCTGCTGGGCTCCTGCTTGTAGGGCCGCACAGTCTGGGAGTCCCCAGCCGCCGGCCCCTCAGCCCCAGGGGCCGTGTCTGCTGTCAAAGAATCAGAGTCAGCGTCTGGGTCTGCACCAGGCTGGGGCAGGCACAGCACAGGCTGGGAGGAGGCAAGCAGGGAACACTTAAAGGTAGAAACTACTGGGTGGGAAGAGGGCTGGGCTGTGGGCTCTCCTTCGTGCCTCTGTCCCCGGTACCTAGTAGAGCCTGGCATACAGTCAATGCCCAATACATAATAGTTAATGGCTGGCTGGATGATGGATGGGTAGATGATGAATGTGAGGGTGGATGATGGATGGATGAATGATGGATGGATGAATGATGAATGGATGATGGATGGATGGATGGATGATGGATGGATTCATGGATGAGTAGATGATGAATGTGAGGGGGAATGATGGATGGATGATGGATGGATGGATGATGGATGATGGGTGGATGATGAATGGATGATGGATGGATTGCTGGATGGATGGATGATGGATAGATTGATGGATAGATGATGGATGGATGATGGATGATGGATGGATGGATGATAGATGGATTGATGGATGGATGGATGATGGATAGATGATGGATGGATGGATGATGGATGATGGATGGATGATTGATGGGTGATGGGTGGATTGATAGATGAGTAGATGATGAATGTGAGGTTGGATGATGGATGGATGATGGATAGATGGATGGATGATGGATGCATGATGGATGATGGATGATGGGTGGATTGATAGATGAGTAGATGATGAATGTGAGGATGGATGATGGATGGATGGATGGATGATGGATAGATTATGAATGGATGATGGATAGATGGATGATGCATGGATGATGGATAGATGGATGGATTGATGGATGGATGATGGATGGATTCATGGATGAGTAGATGATGAATGTGAAGGGGGATGATGGATGGATGATGGATGGATGGATAATGGATGATGGGTGGATGATGAATGGATGATGGATGGATTGATAGATGATGGATGGATGATGGGTGGATTGATGGATGAGTAGATGATGAATGTGAGGGGGAATGATGGGTGGATGATGGATGGATGATGGATTGATGGATGATGATGGATGGATGGATTGATGGATGATGGATGGATTGATGGATGATGATGGATGGATGGATTGATGGATGATGGGTGGATTGATGGATGAGTAGATGATGAATGTGAGGATGGATGATAGATGGATGATGGATGCATGAATGATGGATGGATGATGGATGACAGATGAATGGATGATGGATGGATGATGGGTGGACTGATAGATGAGTAGATCATGAATGTGAGGTTGGATGATGGATGGATGATGCATAGATGGATGGATGATGGATGCATGATGGATACATGATGGATGATGGATGATGGATGGCTGATGAATGGATGATGGGTGGACTGATGGATGAGTAGATGATGAATGTGAGGATGGATGATGGATGGATGCTAAATGGATGATGGATGGATGGATGACGGATGGATGCATTGATGAATGGGTAGATGATGTGGGTGTACGATGGATGGATGGATGATGGATGATGGATGGATGACGGATGATGGATGGATGACGGATGATGGATGGATTGATAGAAGGGTAGATGATGAATGTGAGAGTCAATAATGGATGGGTGGATGCATGACGGATGGATGATTGATGATGGATGATGGGTGGATGGACAGATGATGAATAGGTGGGTGCATGGGTGGATAAGTAGATAGATGAATGGGTGGGTGATGTACAGATGGGTGATGATGGATGGATGACAGAGGGATGGTAGGATTGGTTTGATGGGGGATAGGTGAATGATGGGTGGATGGATGGGTGATTGGGTAGCTGTATGACAGGAATGGATAGGTGGAAGGTGGATGATGCCTAGATGGATGCATGATGTATGGATGGATGGGTGGATCTCTGACCCTGAGGCCCACATGCACCCCCCAACCTCTGACCCTGGGACCCACCAGCACCCCCCAATGCTGGGCCTTGGGTCCAAACCCTGGGGTTCCTCAAGGGTAGGGGTCCAAGTCTGCTCTTGTCCTGGTGCCAGGATTGTTCACTGAACAACCCCTCAGTGCTGGGGCTGGCAGGGAGAATCAGGGAGGCCATTGGCTCACCTAAGGGAATCATCCCACTGTCCTCCTTTCCACTTGCCGCTCCGGGGCTCTGCGTCACGTCCTGAGGCACCCTCGTCGCTGATGACCCATCGGGAGAGGTTGCTGGCCCCTGAAATGAGAGCACACATTTGGAACTCAGAAACCTGAGGGCCAAACCTGAGTGAAGGCCTCTTATTTCTCCCCTTCCTGACACGGTTGACCAGCTGTGGAATCCCATGCCTGTGAAATCCCATCCCTGCTGGGGGGAAGCCACAGTCATACTGGAGGACAGAGGCCACCCACAGAGAGGCCCACAGGCGAGGAACCAAGGCTTCCTGCCAAGCCCCTGCTGGGGAGCCGTCTGGAAACCACCAGCCTTCAAATGACAGCCCGGCCCACACTGCCACTGTGAGCTCACCGGAGTCCCTGGGCCAGCTCTGCGTGCCTAAGCCACTCCCAAACTCCTGACCCACAGGGGCTTTCTGAGCTCACAGAGGTTTGCTGTTTTACACCCCTCAGTTTGGGGTGATCTGTCACTCAGGAAGAAATAACTAATACACCTGCCTCAGGGCTGTCTTCAGCTTCTTCCTGCCCTTTGGATAAAGTGCAAGCTCCTTAACAAAATGCAGAATACGGTAGCTACTTTCAACTTGGAAGAAAGTCAACGAGGTTCAGAAACAACTTTTCTTGGTGTAAGATGGCAGAACAGCCACCAAGCAGGATGGCACCAGCCAGGAAGACCCAAAGTTTAAAAAGTTTCGGTCCAACTCTGGCTGTGGTTTCTCTGCACTGCTACATCATTCATTTAAAACCATGCCCCCAAGGGAAGAGGATAAGAATTCTTCTGGTGCTGATAAGAGCTGGCCCATGTGTTATACACATTTTCCGTCTCAAAACTTTTTGGCCAAAGGAGTACCTGGATCATAAAACAACGGTTGGTGTGAAAATTAGCAATGCCTAGGCCAGGTGCGGTGACTCATGCCCGTAATCCCAGCACTTTGGGAGGCTGAGGTGGGTAGATCATGAGGTCAGGAGTTTGAGACCAGCTTGGCCAACACGGTAAAACCCCGTCTCTACTAAAGATAACAAAATTAGCTGGATGTGGTGGTGAGCACCTATAATCCCAGCCACTCAAGAGGCTGAGGCAGGAGAATCTCTTGAACCCTGGGAGGTGGAGATTGCAGTGAGCTGAGATCACACCATTGCACTCCTGCCTGGGCCACAGGGTGAGACTCCTTCTCAAAAGAAAAGAAAAGAAAAGAAAAGAAAAGAAAATTAGCAATACCTAAAATTTGATGGGCTGGTGATAAGATCCAGCAGGAAGCATTCACAGTCTTCCTTAAAAGCACACTGTTTGGGCTGGGCGGGGTGGCTCACGCCTGTAATCCCAGCACTTTGGGAGGCCAAGGCAAGGAGATCACCTGAGGTTAGGAGTTCAAGACCAGCCTGGTTAACATGGTTAAACCCCTTATTTATTAAAAATACATAAAATGAGCCGGGTGCGGTGGTGGGCGCCTATAATCCCAGATAATGGGGAGGTTGAAGCAGGGGAATCGCTTGAAACTGGAGGCAGAGACTGCAGTGAGCTGAGATCGTGCCACTGTACTCCAGGAGGCCTCCTCCTCTTCTGCTGTGGAGGGAATGGGTAACTCTTTCCAGCCTCACTTGAGGCCAGGAGTTCGAGACCAGCCTGGCCAACATGATGAAACTCCATCTCTACTAAAAATACAAAAAGATTAGGCAGGCGTGGTGGAAAGCACCTGTAATCCCAGCTACTCAGGAAGCTGGGGCAGGAGAACTGCTTGAGCCTGGGAGGCAGAGATTGCAGTGAGCTGAGATCACGCCACTACACTCCAGCCTGGGCGACAGAGCAAGACTCCACCTCAAAAAAAAAAAAAAAGGTCAGTTCCTTGGAGGTCTGGCAGAATTTACATGGAAACTGCCAGAACCTAGTGCCTTCTATCAGGGAAGGTCTTTCATCACCTTGATTATTTCTCCCCGCTCTGGTTTCCAGACTCTTGTACCTGCCACTTTGTCACGAGCATGTGTTGGTGATTTCTGTTTTCCTAGAAACTGTCCATTTCGTCCAGGACTCGGAACGCATCGTATGCGCGGAATGTGGTGTTCTCAGCAGCTCTCAGATCTGTTCCATCGCCCAGCTCTGCCTGCTCCCACCGTCGGTGTCTGTGCCATGTCCTGTTTCCCTCCTGGTCTACCTGCTGAAGGTTTGTGCTGTTCTAGCATTGTTTTCCAATGTTGACTTTGGGGCTTGATCTTCAGCTGGTCCTCTGCTTTTCTGCTAGGTTTTGCTTTTGCATTGAACAGCTAATCTGCCTCTTTTCCTGTGCTCCTGGCTGCCTCTGGAGCCCCAGGGGCACTTGGCGTCACACTAACCAGGTACAGGTTTGACCTGCTTCTCCCAGCCTCCCAGGCCAGGCCCACTGGCCTTTCCCTTCTCATTTCCCCTGCTGGCAGACACCCTGCCCCCATGCATCTCAAACTGTCCCCTCTGACTATTGTGTGCCTGAGGCCAGATGCTGAGTGACTACAGCCAGGTCATTCGATCTTTCTGGGCAGATCAGATTCTCTCTCCACAGAAGGGAGGAAGCCGACCATGCCCCGTCTTCCTGTCAAACCCTGTGTTTCAAAGCAGGACAAGAGGAGGTGGGAGGGTCAGCCATTCCCTCCCAGGACAGGAGGTTTCCAGGCGATCTTCACTGCTTTCTACCAGCACAAGCCTCTCCCTGGCTGTCCTCGTCTTTCTCATTCTACAGTGCCTCAGTGAAAAGTCTGAGGCAGGCAAGGACTCACAGACCAGATACCAAGAAACCCCAATCCACAGCCACGCCCGCAGATGTCAGCTGTCTGTACACCACTGCCAGCTGCAGTGGCGATTGCCCGGGCTCTTACTACTCTTCCTTACGTGGACCTAAAGCTAAAACAACACTGACTTAAGACCATGTTGTATCACTGCTGGACACGGAAAGCCAGTATCATGTGGCAGAGTGAGATGTCACGGGAGACTCAGTCACTCACAGCAGTGTTATTCCAGTCCACGTGGCCACTGATAAGAGAAGGCTGTGAGCCTGAGACCTGCTCTCATTAAAGAAAGAGAAGAACAGATACAGGAGAGATGCTAGAGACGGTGAGGGGTTCACCCTGGAGCAAGCAGAGAGCAGTGCACAGGAGTCCTGCCAGCCTTGGAGCCCAGTGATTCCTCAACTTTTTTTTTTTTGAGACAGGAGTCTCGCTCTGTCACCCAGGCTGGAGTGCAGTAGCACAGTCCCAGCTCAGTGCAACATCCAGCTCCTGGGTTCAAGTGATTCTCCTGCCTCAGCCTCCTGAGTAGCTGGGATTACAGGTATCTGCCATCACGCCCAGCTAGTTTTTGTATTTTTAGTAGAGATGGGGTTTCACCATCTTGGCCAGGCTGGTCTTGAACTCCTGACCTCGTGATCCACCTGCCTTGGCCTCTCAAAGTGCTGGGGATTACAGGCGTGAGCCATCTCGCCCAGCTGATTCCTGAACTTTTAG
>CAUYQU010070359.1:0-14625 GCA_963574635.1 Cheracebus regulus | reverse complement strand
ATAGTTTGAAGTCAGGTAGCATGATGCCTCCAGCTTTGTTCTTTTTGCTTAGGATTGTCTTGGCTATGTGAGCTCTTTTTTGGTTCTATATGAAGTTTAAGGTGTTTTTTTCCAGTTTTGTGAAGGTCAATGGTAACTTGGGGATAGCATTGACTGCGTAAATTACTTTGGGCACTATGGCCATTCAGAGTGATTTTTTATTTAAACTTATGCAGTTTGGCTATTGTGATGAGACTGTAGATCTTTTCTAGCTCTTGTGTTTGACTCTTATTTTTTCATTTTTTTACATTGCTCTGGCAGCAGAAGAGAGGGAGTACATCATCTTTACTGACTGGTGGAGGTAGAAGTCTAGTTTTCCCATTTGACCTACAGTAATACCCAATGGGGGCCTTTTCACTACTGCTGGGCAGAGGTGGAATTTCTAGCTGTCCTCTAGCCTTCCACTGAAAAGTCCCTGAGTGGGAGGAGTAGGGTGCTTCATTACTGCTCCTCACATGACCTCCACTGACACTTTGTGGAGAGGAAAGGTAGTTTACATTATTATCCCTGAGTGATGGGGAAAGACCTGACTTTTGGCTGGGCACAGTGGCTCATGCCTGTAATCCAAACACTTTGGGAGGCCAAGGCAAGCATGTTGCTTGAGCCCAGGAGTTTGAGAACAGCCTCGGCAATATAGTGACACCCCATATCTACAAAAAATCCAAAAATTAGCCTAGTGTGGTGACATGCATCTGTAGTCCCAGCTACTCGGAGGCTGAAGTGGGAGGATTACTTGAGCCCTGGAGGTGGAGGTTGCAGTGAGCCGTGATCCCACCACTGCACTCCAGCAGCCTGGGTGACAGAGTGAGATCTTGTCTCAAGAAAAAAAGAAAAGAAAAAAAAAGACCTGTTTCTTCACTAAGCCTCTGCTGACACCATTCCAGTGGTTGTGGGGATTCGGGGGACCTTATGACAGCATGGTGTGGGTGGAAGTGTTAGATTCCCATGTGGCTTCTGCTGGCATGATGGGGGGTTGGAGCCATGGTTTTCAATGTGGTGTTTGGCTGCAGTAAAGCAGTTATTTTCTAAAAGCTTTCTGTCTTGCTAACCCGTCCTTTCCTGGTACTTGATTAGAGAGAACAGGCTTTTGTTAAGGCTTTTTTTCTGTCTGCATCCCATTACTGTTTCCTAGTTACCAGCTTCTCCATAACAGACTTGGATATATGAAGGAAAAAGAAAACTCAGAGAAGTTGCCACCATGTCATTCTTTGCATGTCAAGGTCCCTAGCTAATCTGCCTCCTTCTTTTCACCTTTGAGCATCTTTGTATGTTTGTTTTATACATATTGCCTGGGGTTTTTCATTGTACTTAGTGGGAGGAATAGAGAAAAATGCAACTATTACATCTTTAAGATACTGAAAGGTTTTACACAAAGGAATGACCTAAATGGAGAGGTAAATCTGACTACAGCATGATGGATGGATGAAAGCACAGATGACTAAAGCTAGAGAGACCAGTTAAAAAGACATTGTGGTAAGTCAGGTGAGAAATAACGGTAACCTGAAGTAGAACAGTAGCAAAGAAAATGAGGAGTAAAGTGCATACTTATTCATTTGTCAAATTATTGATTGATTCATTAATACAGCAATATTTATTAGCAACCTACTACATGTCACATGGTGATGAAACAGTAGAGAAAAATACACTCTTTCTACCTTCCTGGAGGTTTTTCTTGTTTAGAATGTAGTTTTTTGTAAAATATTAGGATATGGAATTTACAGTAATTATTGATAGATTGGATGTGAGTGGTCGTGATTGAGAGTGAGAAATTGGAAACGAAATCAAAGATTTTGCCATTGTCAACTATGTGGGTTGCAGTGCCATTCGCTGAAATAAGAGATATAAGGGGAAGAGCAAATATTAAAGGAGTAATGGTTACATTTTGTATATGTAGATTTTGAGGTGCCTGCAGACATCAAATGATCATTGAAACTACTGGAAATGGATAATTGCTAAAAGAGAGAATACAATGTGAAGAGGAGAGGGCCCAGTAGCAGGTCATGAGTAACTCCAATGTTTAATGACTATATTGAGGAGAATAAGCCTCTGAAGGAGAACATGAATGAGTGTTCAGAGAAGTAGGATGAAAAGATCAACTTCATACCTTAAATTCTCAAATCAAAGCAGAGAATGGAGAATCAGAGTCCCTTTGGCAGTCTTAATTAGAATCTCTTAATTAACCTACATATATTAAGTGCAGACATAGCTGAGAAGCAGGACAAAGTCCTGATTGTAAGAATTCAAAAGTTGTAGCCCTATCACAACCCCACCAAGTTATGCTAGGTTAAGGGCAATAGTAGGAAAAGTGTTGGATCCTAAGCTGTGGGATGGGGACATTTGGGCAGATCTAGAAGTAGTAGCAATCCACCCCAACCCATTCATGTGAGGGTACCATTCTTCCTTTGCATGAAATCTTTTCAATGACTTCACCAGAGAAAGCTGCCTCAAAAAATATCTGTGCTTCTCAGAACCTATTGTCAGTATCCTTTATTGTATGTAGGATTTAAAATTAGGTCCCAGTATACCACAGAAGAAATGCAAGATGTGATCAGGGAGGAGATAACGCATGTATTAAAAGAGTTGCAAAGTTTGCTAATTTATATCAGCAGGAATTTGAAAAGCAGATATGGAAATGTATTCGAAGAGTATTAGACCAACAAAGAAAAAACATGAAATTGTATTTGGCTGAATTTATTGAAATGGGTATATTTATCTGGAATTCTGGATTTAACGTGTTGACTTGAGCACTTGGGAGTATTGCTAACTGTCTTTTGACTTGGTTATTTAAAATCAGTTGTAGCATACAGTCAACTGGGTTAAGGTACCAGACTTTCTTAGCATACTTTTAAGAAAGACACACAAAGACTCAGGAAGAAAGATGGGAAAGTCACAGATTTGTTTCATGTAACCTGCTCAGTCACACCTTAACTATAGCCTTTGGGAGAGACCAGAAGACAATTTCTTCATGAAGGCATTACAAAATGCATGCTAAGAAAGATCTATGGTGGTTTTCCTCCATATGTCAAGGTTATTGTGGTAGTTATCAACACGGAATTGGGAGCCCTGCTTTCAACCATAATAATCATATCCCAGAGAAGTGTGGCCAGGTGGTGTGCTTAACAATCATTGACAGGATGGCCAAATTACCACAATAAGCCAGAGATAGAAAGTTTTCTGACCTGCAGTGATCTGTGTCATAGCTAACTAATCACAAGGTTCATAGAAATGAATGAGATAGGTAGCCTACTAAGGTGCAGTTATTCTGTGCAAGAGGAAACATTTTGGTAGAAACCTGACTCAAGTTGCCACAGTAAGAAATCATAATGGTTCCTTATTTTGTTCCCAGACTATTCCTTTTTATAAGCCTAGATATCCTTGATTGTGGGGAAGGTGATGTCTCTTTATGGAAGAATCTTAAAATGCAACCACAAGTCTCTATAGATATAGGTCGGAGACAGGGCATATATAGTTCCAGACCACTATAATAAAGTGAATATGTTAAAGTGGCAAGTCACACACATTTTTTGGTTTCCCAGTGCATATAAGTTATGTTTAAATTATACTGTAGTCTATTAAGCATGTCATAATATTATGTCTCAAAAAAATCAATGTACATACCTTAATTTAAAAATACTCTTTCTAAAAAATGCTAACGATCATCTGAGCCTTCAGCATGTCATCATCTTCATCCTGACAGAGGGTCTTGCCTCAGTGTGGATGGCTGCTAATTGATCAGGGTAGGGTGGCTGTGGCAATTTCTTATAATAAGACAACAATGAAGTTTGCCACATTGATTGACTCTTCCTTCATGAAAGATTTCTCTGTAGCACGTGATGCTGTTTAATAGCATGTTATCAACACTCTCAAACCCTGTGGCTGCTTTGGCACAAGAGGCCTAGCTCTCAGCCTATCTTAGTTTTTAACCTGCTTTCCTCACTAAACTTAATCATTTCTAGCTTTTTATTTAAAGTGAAAGATGTGCAACTCTTCCTTTTACTTGAACACTTAGAAGCCACTGCAGAATTATAAATTGAACTAATTCCAATGTTGTTTTATCTCAGGGAATAAGGAGGCCAGAGAAGAGGGAGAGAGATGGGGAAATGGCTGGTTGGTGGAGCTGTCAGAACAAATGCAATATTTATTGATTAACTTCACTGTCTCATATAGGCATGGTTCATGACACCCCAAAACAATTACAATAGTAACAAGAAAGATCTCTGATCACAGATTACCATAAAAGATATAACAATCATGAAACAGTTTGAAATATTGTGAAAATGACCAAATTGTGACATAGAGGCACGAAGTAAGCACATTCTGTAGGAAAAATGACACCAGTAGACTTAGCCAATGCAGGGTTGCCACAAATCTTCTATTTGTAGCAAACACAATATCTGCAAAGTGTAATAAAGCAAAGTGCCACTAAACAAGGTATGCCTGTACTGTGAATCTTCCTTCAAACCTCACCCAGAGAGAAATGTAACCCTTTACCAGGGTACTATGCTCTAGGAAAAGAGAAATTTCCAGCTCTTCCAAGAATCATCAAATACTGTTTATTAACTTGGAGATCCCAAATACCATCATGGCCTACTGATCAGAATCGTAGTTTTTGAAAGTCAGGGGATAGACAGAGCATTGACACAAGTTTATTTAACATTGGATCCATTGGTCCCACAGATCCACTCTGTAATGATTTTTCCAGTCCTTCGATATATAGCAGGAATAAGTATAGTTAGAAACTGTCAGAATCACCACAGAATAAGGGCTTTTGCAGTAGGAAGAGCCGAGTGAAGATCCTATGAACTTGTTTCTTCCCTCAATACCCTCACCCAAATAATAAACTCAAATCTATACCTTATCTTTGGGGGGAGCTACAGAGATCAGTGCCACCTACCAAGGCCTCAGAAAATGCATGGATGTTGATTCCTATAACATCTTCATTTAATTTACCTCTTTGTCAAGTGCAAAAGTCATATGGGTATTATAAATGACTGTGGATTATTATAAGGAAAATTAGGTGGTGATGCAATTTACCACTGCAGTTTCAGGCATGGTATCTTTACTGTAGCAAATTGAAATGACTATGCCACATTGTTACACAGCCACTGACCAAGCAAATGCATCCTTTTAAATTCCCATCAGCAAAAATCATCAGAAGCAGTGCATCTTTACCTGTTCGTGATAACAGCACACCTTCTCAGTCTTACATTGACCAAAGTCTAATTTACTGCTCTGCCATAATACAGTCATTCCAAGGGAGTCTTGATCATATCAACATTCTAGAAAATATTACACTGGTCTATTGTACTGATGTAATTATGCTAATTGAACTGATAGGGAAGTAATAAGTACCTTAGATGCCCTTAGAAAGGCACAGATGTCAAAATGTGGGAGATAAACTCCACAAAAATTAGTTGTCTGGGACTTTGGTGACTTTTTTTTTAATTTATAAAGAAAAGAGTCTTCATTGGCTCACTGTGCTGCAGGCTCTACAGGAAGCATGATGCGGGAAGCCTCGGTCTTGTAAGATAAACCATGGTGGAAGGCAAAGGAGAAGCAGGCACATCCTACATGGTTGGAGCAGGAGGGAGAGTCTGTAGCGGTGCTACACACTGTTAAACAACTTGGTGATGTTTTTAAGAGTATGATGATCTGGGCATGTAGGGTTATACCCTATAAAGTGAGAGGCAATTTGTTGTCACGTGATATACTCATGATATATCTATCATAAAGAAAGAATCACAACATGTAATAGTCCTCTTTGGATTTTGGAAGAGGCAAAATATATCACACTTAATTGTGATACTCTAATCCCTTTAGCAGATGACCTAGTAACATACCAATTTTAAGCAGGATTTAGAGGGGAAGAAAGCTTTGCAGCAAATCTAAGCTGTAGTGCAAGCTTCCCTGCCACTTGGGCCTATGACTAAATAGACCCAATGATGTTAGAGGTAGCTGTAACAAACACAGAAGTTTATGGAGTCTTATCAGTTAAATCAAAATAGAGTCTTCTGTAGTTTGGAGTTGGGCTATACCTTCTTCTGTCTATAAAGTAATCTCCATTTGTAAAGCAGCTTTCGATTTGTTACTAGACCTGGTAGAAAACTGACTAAGGGGCAACAAATGACTATGTGACTCCAGCTCACCATTCTGTGCTGGGTATTATAGAATCCACTGAACCAAGAAATTGAATTTGCACAGGAACATTTCACTATAAAATGTAAACGCAGTACATAAAAGAGGCAAGAGTAGTTTCAGAAGGTGTAAGTAAACCATACAAGAGGTGGCCAGACCCCTCTGGTATTTACCCTGCTGCTTGGCTACCTCTTCCTCTACCAAAACCTATAGCATCATGAGGAGTACCCTATGAGAAGGTACAATAACAAGAAATTTGTCTAAATATTAGACACTTAGCAGAGCCACTCCTGAACCAGGTCCATGAATTTAGTATATACAGGCACCAGCACTGCACTATAGCCTCATGCAATGTCAGGCTTAAAAAGCAAGAGTTATTCACAATAGCAAAGACATGGAATCAACCCAGGTGCCCATCAATGATGGATTGGATAAAGAAAATGTGGTACATATACACTATGAAATACTACATAGCCATAAAAAAGAACAAAATTATGTCCTTTGTAGCAACATGGATAGAGCTGAATGCCATTATCCTAAGCAAATTAACACAAGAACAGAAAACCATATACCACATGTTCTCACTTATAAGTGGGAGCTAAACATTGAATACACATATACATAAAGATGGGAACAGTACACCCTGGGGACTACTGTATGAGGTGAGGGTAGGAGACCATGGTCTGAAAAACCACCTATTGGCCCTATGTTCACTGCCTGGGTGATGGGGTCATTTGTACACCAGACTTCAGCATCACACAATATACCCATGTAACAAATCTGCACATATACCTTTTAGTGTATAATAAAAATTGAAATTATTAAAAAAAATTTAAAAACAGTAGTAAATATAAATCCTCCCAGTGAGTAGAAGTGTGGGTAGTATATTTGCTTCTCCACATTGTTTGGAAAGACAAACGGCCAGAGATATGAATCTATACTGCTTCATTAGAAATGGCTAACAGATTAGATGGCTGGAAAAGGATTTGGAAAAAATAACATTAAAATTTTGGGGAAAAGGAGGTTTCTAGGAGTAAATGAATGAACTTCTCTGAATGAGGACAAGATGTAATGGTCCTAATGTTCCATCTAATTGCCAACCAGAGGGCATATACTGCAATATCAATAATCAGGTAGACAAGATGCCATAATCTGTGGATATCAGTCATCCTCTTTACCTGTGCCATCCTAAAGCTTGCCCAATGACCCGTTGTATAAAGCAGCAATGGCAGTAGTGAAGGAAGACATCCTTTGGGTCAAGACCAAAGACTTCCTCTCATCAAGACTCATCTTGCTACTAACACTGCTGAGCTCTTAATATTACATGAGCAGGGACAAATATTGATCCCCAGTTTGGCACCATTCCCTCTGGGGACTAGCCAGGCATCTGGAGAAGGTTGAATCTATCATATAGAGGGAGTGATATGTCCTCACAAAAATAGATACATATTCTGGATAAAGATTTGCCTTCACTGACCACAAGTCTTTGACTTTCACCACCATTTGTAAACTTAAAATGCCGTATTTGTTGCCATGGCATTTCATACAATGTTACCTATGATCAATGAACTCATTTTATAGTGAGAGAAGTGTGGCAATGGACATACATCACCAGAATTCATTGGTCTTACCATTTGCTCCATTACCCAGATGACAGAGTGGAGAAATGACCTTTTGAAGGCCTAGTTGCAGTTCATGGTGAAAAAGCCTGCAAGGTTAGGGTGCTATCTTACAAGACGCAGTATATGCCTTAAGTCAGGGTCGAATAGATGTTGCCATTTCTTCCATCTTTAGACTACAAGCATCTAGGATGGAAGTTAAGAGTGGCCATCTCACTATTACACCTAATAATTGGTTTATAATTTTTTGCTTCTTGTCCCAGAAACCTTGGTTTCAGTGGTTGGAGATCCAATAACTAAAGGAATTATGCTTCAATGAGAGATCAAGGTCATGATTATGTTCAATTGGAAACTGATACTACCCTCTGAGGATTTGGAGTACCTCATGCTGCTAAACTAATAGGGAAAGAAGGAGAGGTTACACTGCTGGTCAAAGTGATTGGTCTCAAATACTAAGAAAGAAATTATGTTGCAACTATAGATTAGGGTCATGAGTACTATGTCTGGGATCCTAGAGATTTAATAAGATTCCTCTTAGTACTCCCATATCTAAATATATGTTTGCTGAGCAACTGTGACAATTCCATAAAAATGGGACCACTGAGGACTTAGATTGAGTGAGAATTAAAGTTTGAATCACTCCAACACACAAAAGCAAAAAACAATGAGCCAAGATTTTGGCAGAGTATAAGAGGAACATCAGGTAGGTAGTGAAGGAAGGAAGCTATAATTAATGTAGGCCTTGTAATCAGCAACAAAAGCTGGGATTATACTAGCTATGCTTTATGCTAATTGTTTCTCTGATTTAAGGAATAGCTTTGTTGTGGTATAATTGCACATATTTAAAAGTGTCCAGTTTGATTAAGTTGACATATATGCAGACCCATGCAATTATCTCCACAATCAAAACAATAAATACATCTATCACTTCTTCAAAGTTTCTAGGAGCTTCTTAATATTCTTTGCAATTCTTCCCCTTCCCCTCTCAACCCCAGAAAGCCACATATCTGCTTTCTGTTTAATGTATATTATCTTGAATTTCCTAAAATTTTACATAAAGGGAATGGGGCAGTTCATATGTTTTTTGACGGCTTCTTTCACACAGTATCATTACCTTGAGATTTATTCACATTGTAGCGTGTGTTGATTTTTTCACTCCTTTTCATTCCTGAGTAGCCCTCCACTGTAGGAATATAACAGTTTATACATGTGCATGTGGATGGACACTTCAACTGTTTACAAATTTGGGCTATTATAAATAAAGCTGCTACAAACATCCATGTACAAATCATTGTACAGACATGTGCTTTTGCTTTTCTTAGGTAAATAACTAAGCATGGAATGGCTAGATCTTATGGCAGGTGTATGCTTAAATTTTAAGACTGTCAGTTCCCCAAAGTTGTACTGTTTTACATTTCCTCAAACAGTGTATAAGGGTTCCAGTTCACCAAGTTCTTGCCAATATTTGATATAATCAATCTTTTCATTTTATCCATTCAAATAGGTGTGTAGTGGAACACACACTATATTTATAGCTTGCATTTTCTTGATGAATAATGTAGTTGAACATATTTTTAGGTGCTTAATGCCATTTATTTGTCTTTGTGGGTGAAATGTCTCTTCAAATATTTTCTTCCTTTAAAAAATTGGATAATTTTAATCAAATTTATATATTCTGGGTATAAATATATCAAGAATATAAGCCTTTACATATTCTGGACATAAATCTTTATGAGATTACTCTGTCTGTGGCTTATATTTTCTTTCTCTGTTTCTCTCAAAGAGAGAAGTTTATAATGTTGGTGAAGTCCATTTATAATGTTGGTAAAGTCCAGCTTATATTTTCTTTATCTTAACTGTGTCTTTCAAAGAGAGAAGTTTATACTGTTGGTGAAGTCCAGTTTGTTATAAGGATTATGCTTTTGGTGTTGTATCAAAGAAAGTTTTCCCTATTCAAGGTCATAGAGGTTTTCTCCTGTATTTACATCTAGAAGATTAATCATTTTAGGTGATACATTTAGGTCTGTAACATATTTTCAGTTAATTATTTGTATATGGTGCAAGACATGGATTGATGTTCTTTTGTTGCATATGAATATCTAACTGTTCTAGCACTGTTTGTTGAAAAGGCTATCATTAATCCTGTGAATTGCATCTGTGCCTTTGTCAAAAATAGGTTGTCAATATAAGTATATGGATCTATTTCTGGATTTGCTTCTCTTTCATTGACCGATTTGCTTTGTATACCATTAACACACATCTTGTTTACTGGAGATTTAAAAGAAATATTGAAATCAGAAAATATTAGTCTCAAACTATTTTCTTTTCCATTGAATTTTATGTCTTACCAAAAAGTCTGCTGACATTTTATTTGGGGTGGCATTTAATTTATAGATCAAATTTGAAAAAATTGTTTAAGAAGGAATGAATGAAAGAAAAATGAAGTCTTTTATTTAACATAATCTTTTATTTTTTTTCAAAATTTTAATCAAAAACCACACATAACATAAAATTTATTATCTTAGCTACATTTAAGTATACAATTCACTAATGTTAGGTATACTCATATCGTTGTGCAACCAATCTACAAAACTTTTTTCATCTTGCAAAACTGAAACTCTATATCCATTAAACAATAGTTCCCTGCTCCTCCCTTTCCCTAGCCCCTGCCAATCATCATTTTACTTTCTTTCTCCATGAATTTAAATACTCTAGGTTGCTCTATAAGAGGAATTAGGTATTTGTGTTTTTGTGACTAGCTTATTTCATTTAACATAATGTCCTCAAGGATTATCTATGTTGTAGCATGTGTCAGAATTTCCTTCCTTTTAAAGGCTGAATAATATTCCATTTTATGTGTACACCACATTTTCTTTATGTATTCATCTGTCAATGGTGACTTGAGTTACTTCTACCTTTTGGCTGTTTTAAATAATGCTGCTATGAACTTGGGTGTACAAATATCTCTTCAAGACTCTGTTTTCAATTCTTTTGGACAAATACCAGTGGTAGAATCACTGGATCATATGGCTATTACATTTTCAGTTTTTTGAGGAAATGCTATATCATTTTCCATAGTAGCTGCATGATTTGTCCTTCCTACCAAAAGTGCACAAGGGTTTCAATTTCTTCATATTTTATTCAACACTTGTTGAATAGAATTTTAATGAGTATGTGTGCTTAGTTTACTTATTCTTAACTGATCTAACAGATAATAGCTTATTCAAAATAATAAGAACAACAATGTTTAGATTATAGCTTATAGATAAGTGAAATGTATGACAACAATGTTACGAGGAATGGGAGAGAGTAATTGGGAATGCTCTGTTATAAGATACCTGCCTTATCTGTGAATGGTATAGTGTTATTTGAAAGTGGACTTAGATTCGTTGTAAATGTTTGTTTCAAGTTCTAGGGTAGCCACTGAAAAGACCAAAAATAGATAAAAGTGATATGCTAATAGAGGAGAGAAAATTAAAACATAAAATGATCAATTAAAACAAAAGTAGATCATTTAGAAAAAAACCAGAGTAGACAAAACAAAAAGAGTAGAATATAAAATAAGAAACAAAGAACAAGAGCAATGAATAGAAAACAGTTACAAAAATGGTGAATATTTATCCCACAATATCAATATTCACCTTTAATATCAATGGTCTAAATTCACCAATTAAAAGATACAGGCTATCAGAATGGATTAAAAATGCAACTCAACTATATGTTATCTACAAGAAACTCACTTTAAATATAAAGACACAGATTAAAAGTAATGAGATGAAGAAAGATAAACTGTGCTAACAATAATTAAAAGAAAGCCTTTTAACTGTGCCTTTGGAATGTTCCTTTTACTTGTCATTGTTTTTTATTATTATACTTGAAGTTCTAGGGTACATGTGCAAAATGTGCAGGTTTGTTATATAGGTATACACGTACCATGGTGGTTTGCTGCACCCGTGAACCCATCATCTACATTAGATATTTCTCCTAATGCTATCCCTCCCCTAGCCCCCACCCCCTGCTATCCCTCCTCTAGCCCTCCACCCCCCAACAGGTCCCAATATGTGATAGTGTCCATGTGTTCTCATTGTTCAACTCCCACTTACGAGTGAGAACATGCAGTGTTTAAACAACACACTTCGAAATAGCACATGAGTCAAAGAACCCTCAAGAGAAATTTTAGATATATTTTGAACTAACTGGAAATGAAAATACAACTTATCAAAATGTGTGGAATGGAGTAAAGGCAGTATTTAGATGAAAAGTTACAGTGTTGATGAATATATTAGAAAAGCAAGATCTAAAATCAATAACCTAAGCTTTCATCTTAGGACACTCAAAAAAGAACAAATTAAATTCAAGTAAGCAAAATAAAAGAAACCATAAAAATTAAAGTAGAAATCAATAAAATTGAAAACAAGAAATCAGTAGAGAAAATTCAACAAACCAAAAAAACTGGTGTTTTGAACAGATCAACAGGATTGATAAATCTCAACCCTGGCTAACCAAGAAAATCAGAAAGAAGAGATATATTATTAATATCATAAGTAAAAGAGATACCATCACAATTTATACTATGGGTATTAAAAGGATAATAAAGGAATATTATAAACAACCCTATGCCTACAAATTTGATAATTTAGATGAAATCCCTGGTCATTAGAGAAATGCAAATCAAAACTACATTGAGAAACCATCTCATGCCAGTTAGAATGGCGATCGTTAAAAAATCTAGAGACAACAGATGCTGGAGAGGATGTGGAGAAATAGGAACACTTTTACACTGTTGGTGGGAGTGTAAATTAATTCAACCATCGTGGAAGACAGTGTGGGGCTTCCTCAAGGACCTAGAAATAGAAATTCCATTGGACCCAGCAATCCCATTACTGGGTATGTATCCAAAGGATTATAAATTATTCTACTATAAGGACACATGCACATGTATGTTCACTGCAGCCCTGTGTACAATAGCAAAGACCTGGAACCAACCCAAATGCACATCAATGATAGACTGGACAAAGAAAATGTGGCACATATACACCATGGAATACTATGCAGCCATAAAAAATGATGAGTTCATGTCCTTTGTAGGGATTTGGATGAATCTGGAAACCATCATTCTCAGCAAACAGACACAAGAACAGCAAACCGACACAGGAACAGCAAACCAAACACCGCATGTTCTTAGTAATAGGTGGGCGTTGAACAATGAGAACACGTGGACTCAGGGAGAGAAGCATCACACACTGGGGCAGTTGAGTCGGGGGGCTAGGGGAGGGACAGCGGGGGGTAGGGAGGGAAAACATGGGGAGAAATGCTGGATATAGATGAAGGGGGAATAGAGGCAGCAAACCACCTGGTTATGTATGCACATGTGCAACAACCCTGCATGACCTACACATGTACCCCAGAACTTAAAGTAAAATAAAATAAAAATAAAGAAGAAATGATACAAATGTTCTACAGTCTTTTGCAGAAAATAGAAGCAGAGATGATACTTCTTAACTCACTCTATAAGGACAGAATTACCCTAATACTAAGCCAGAGACATCACAAGAAATAAAAACTACAGACAAATATCTTCGATGAGTATAGATGCCAAAATCCTCAACAAAATATTGAGTTATATATAAAGAATTATATGTCACAAATAAATGAAAAGAATTATATATCACAACCAAGTGGAATTTATTCCAAGTATGGAAGACTGATTCATCAAGTAATATAATTGATCACTTCAATGGGTTAAAGAAGAAAATATCATATGATTATATCAGTAGATTAAGAAGAAGCATTTGATAAAATCCGACATCTATTGATGATAAAAACTTGCATGTTCCTCACATGTACCCCAAAACCTAAAATGCAATAAAAATAAAACTCTCAGGAAAAAAGAGATAGAGGGGAAGTTTCTCAACTTGATAAATAATATCTACAATAAAAAACCTTCAGGTAATATCATAAGTGATGGTGAGAAACTAGATGTTTTCTTCCTAGGATTACAAACAAGACATGTGTGTCCCATCTCATCCCTGCTACTAAACTTTGTGATGAGACAAGAAAATAAAATGAAAGATACAGAGATCAGGAAATAAGAAATAAAACTGTCTGGTTCCACAGGTGATATGATTGCCTATTTAGGACCCCCTCCAAAAAAATCCCCAAATATCTTGAACTAATAAGCAATTATATCAAGTTTAGAGGATAAGAAATTAATTTACAAAAGTCAATTGTTTTTCTACATACCAGCAATAAACGTTTGGAATTTGAAATTAGGAACACAACATTATTTACTATAGCACCAAAAAAGAGAGAGAAATACTTAAGTAAATTTTATAAAATATGTATAAGAAATATATATTTGAATGAAACTAAAACAAATACAGAAATACTTCATGTTCACGGATAGGAAGACAATATTATTAAGATGTCAACTCTTACACCTTGATCTATAGGTTTAATACAATCCTGACCAAAATACATGCATATTATTTTGTGAATGTTAGCAAACTGATTCTAACTTTGTATATGAAGACAAAAGACCAAGAATAGCCCATACAATACTGAAGAAGAACAAATAAATGACTGATATGATATGACATCAAGATTTATTATAAAACTATAGTAATAAAGATGGTGTGATATTGGCAAAAGAATGGACAAAGAAATCAGTTGAATAAAACAAAGCCCAGGGGAGAGATCCAAGATGGCCGATTAGCAACAGCTCAGGAATGTAGCTCCCAGTGAAAGCGCAGAGAACGAGTGGACGCCGCACTTTCCGACGAATTTTTGTTGCCCACAGACCGGGAGATTCCCGGCAGAGGAGCCACCCGGG
>CAUYQU010070356.1:0-19747 GCA_963574635.1 Cheracebus regulus | reverse complement strand
CCCCCCCCCCCCCCCCCCCCCGCCCTCCGCCTGAGCCCCAGCCACACCTTGGTCGTGAGGAGGCTGCCCCAGGCCAGGGCTCTCCGACCTTGCCAGGACCCTTGGTCCGGAGGCGGCAGAGTCATGGCTAGCTGGAGGTCTGTGTGCACGTGTGTCTTCCTGGCGACCCGTGGGGCTGGAGCTGATCTGACCACACCCGCGCTGTCCAGGCAGAAAAACTGAAGTCCTGGGGTCTGGCGTGAATCCCAGCAGCCTTGGGGCCCCCTCTAGCTCTAGGTGTGTGATTTCCCAGGCCCTGAGGTTGAAGGCATCACTAGGGCAAGGCTGGAGGGGCCTCCAGGGCACCTAGGCTGGGAGACATTTCCCTGGCTGACACACCCCAGGGAGTGGGGGTGTGGATCGTCCCTTAGCTTAGGGCGAAACCAGCCATCCACTTCCTCTTCAATCTCCCACCCATCCACTGGCGCCCTCCCCAGACCCTCGATCCCATTGCCCACCCATCCAGCATCTAGAGGCATCAGCTCTGCGCCGGCAACCATAGGCGCACAGGTGCGGACCCCAACACGCCCCGGGGCCAGAGCTCCACCCACAAGGTCCCTGGCTCTTGCCCGTCGGCCACACCGCTTTGTTGGCTGAGGTCTTGGCAACTCTGAACCTCCACGGCTCTCACTCCTTCACTCAGGGAAACGCTTGGGAGCCTGGAGGCATGGGGAGAAGCTCAGCATGCGAGGATCACCCCGGTCTTGGAAGGGGGGGTCCCAGGGCTCTGCTGGAGTTCGGGTTTGGGCAGCTCCAGACGTCAGCACCCCAGCCTCGCCTCGATAGGCTGTGATAGGCAAGAGAGGGGAGGTGCTTCAAGGTCCCTGAGGAAGGGTGGAGGTTGGGGGTCCAACCACAACCAAGGAAGGTCATGTTTGGGGGAACACCCATTTATCCAGAACATTCTGCCTCTACACCTCTAGCTGACGGATAGGCTCAGAGGTGCAGGCCCCCCAACCCAAGGGAACCTAGGTTCCAAGCCTACCTGCCCCAGAGCCCTTGCTCAGGCCTGCCTGATGGGGTCCTAGGGAGGAGCGGGAATGGGGGCGCTCCCATTTGCAGAGGGCAAAGCTGGCTGCAGGCAGCTTCCAGGGGGAGGATGATGAGGTGTCAGTCTCCACGGCCAAATACCTTTCATTGAGAAAGTGTTGGGACCTCCGACGCTGCCAGACCAGGGCGGCCAGCCAGGCGTGGGGCAGGCAGCTGGCCCAGCCCTGTCCCCTTCCCTAGGGTGGGGCAGCGGTGATGGGCATCGTCCTGAAGACCCCTCCCCAGTCACCATGGCTGGGCCAGGAAGGGCATTTCAGGAGCAAAAGCTGGGCACTGCACGGAAGCCAGAGTCCAGTTGTCCCCACCCCTGCTGATAACTTTGCAAGAGGGCAGCGTTTGACCACAATTTCCCGATGAGGAAACTGAGGCTCCAGTAGAAGGAAGCCGTCACTGTGAGTCGACAGCCACGTGCCTCTTGACCCTGCCTGTCACCCCCATGGCAGCCCTCAAGCCAGGAATCCCACCCCTCCCTCCTGGAACCCAGGCTACCATCCGCTTCCTGGTAAATCCATTGTCTAGCCCCCCAACCAAACTGGGGCTGCCAGACCACACCCCTTCAGTCTGGGGGCGGTGGGGGACCAGGAGATTCCCCCCCCCCCAGAGACCTCCAGCTGCAGCCACCCTGGGTCAACTCAGGGCACAAAGAGGCCCTTGGTCCCGCCCACGGCATTTTAGACTTTTATAATTTTAGAACCAGGGGTTCTTAAAATTCCTAGCACCATGATGGGGAAAAAATCTTGGAACAGTAAAATGTTTAAAACAAGAGTCTTAAACCCACAGAATCCAAGAAGAGGGGATAAAAATGAACACACATGGAGCACGGACTGAATGGAAGCCTCCGAGCCAGCCCCCGCAAAGCCTAACTCACCTCAAGGGCATTTATCTGTTGCCTTGGGATCTCCAAAAGATGTTTTTAGAGAGGATGATTTTTATCCCTATTTCACAGCTGAAGGAATCTTCTCAGGGTCACACAGCAAATGTGGACACTGTGGACTCGGGGAAGGGCCATGTTTCCAGGAGAAGGGGACCTAAACACTGGGCCTTAAAGGATGTGTAGGAGTTTGCCAGGTGGCCAAGGTAGGAAGGGCATTCCAGGAAGCTGGAAAGGTGTATGTGAAGGCTGGAGGAGGGAGACCCACAGAGAGCAGCAGCAGAAGGGAGACGCAAAGGGGGTGGTGAGTAGGGTCTTGAATGCTGAGTGAGGAGCCTGAGTTCTCTGATGGGCAATAGGGAGCTATGGGAGGTGCTGGAGCAAGAGAGGGTTACACAATATTTTGTGACAAAGACTCCCCTGGAGGTGGTGCAGGACTCAGCTTCTTAAAACGTGCTTCTTGGCCAGGCGCGGTGGCTCATGCCTATAATCCCAGCACTTTGGGAGGCCGAGGTGGGCGGATCACGAGGTCAAGAGATCAAGACCATCCTGGCCAACATGGTGACACCCCATCTCTACTAAAATACAAAAAATAGCGGGGCATGGTGGCACATGCCTGTGATCTCAGCTACTCAGGAGGCTGAGGCGAAGAATCGCTTGAACCCAGGAAGCCAGAGGTTGTAGTGAGCCAAGATCACGCCACTGCACTCCAGCCTGGCCACAGAGCAAGACTCTGTCTCAAAAAAAAAAAAAAAAAACGTGCTTCTTTCATGGACCTGGGGTCTGCTCCCTCCCACTCGGAGGCCCCTCCAGGGTCCAAACCCTGCAGGCCGGCACCCTCTCCCCGCCAGCTGCCTCCCGTCCTGGCTGAACATCCCTGGCTCCTCCATCGGGGCCTCATGGACCTGGCGTGGCCACCCACCACTTCCCCAGCCCCGTCTGTCTCTCTCATCAGCCCTTGGAGTTGGGTCTGACCCAGCCTCAGACCCCAAAGACTGGAGCCAGCCTGGCGGGGAGACCTGGCTTCAGTCAGGTGGGGGAAATGCTTGTGCTTTAATGGTGGAAAGAAAGGCCGAGTGCCACAGGGCGAGAGCAGACCAGGTGAATGCCATGTCCCAGTTCCTCGGCCCTCCCAGGGCAGGAGCTGAGGCCAGAATCCTGGGCCTAGGGTGGAGGGGGTCTGGGCAGGTAGAAGGGAGGAGACCCCAGCCAGCAGGGAATTAGCAGACCCTGATGTTTGGAGGTGAATGGAGGGAAACATATGGTACCCTGGGCAGGGCGAGTGTGTCACACAGAACCAGACACGCCTGTCATCAGTCTCGAGGTCACACTGCCCTCATCACGCCCGATCCTTTCCCTTGTAGTCAGGAGCATGACTCCTTCCCTCCCATCCTTCCTAGCCATCTTCTTGTCACCTGATCTGTGACATTGTCACCCTCAGGACAGCCACATAGGCAGTTGCACTCAAAAAGATCACAAGGCCAGACACGCCAGACCCTTGGGGCACACTGGACACTATCCCCCCTTGTCACAGCCGCACAGGCAAACAGATGCACCCTCAACACAGAGAAAGGCCCACACTTCAGGCTCAGGCAGTGGTGCCTGAGGCTGCGTGCACCTGTGCACACCTGTGTGCAACGTGCCTAGCACCCCCTTGACCCACCCACCATCACCCCACACATCGGGACACACTTGACACCCAGACTCCCGGCCCGCCCGAATCAGGGCCAATCTCAACCCCTCCATGACCCTCCACAGTTCAGCCCCGCCAGGCACAGGGGCCCGGCCGAGTGCAGGCAGTACCGCCCACTCTCTCGGGGGCCCTGGGGAGTGAGTCGGCCCTAAGGCTGGGGACTGGCGGGAGGCCTCAAGGTCCCCGCCGCTTTTCCAGGGAAGTCCTGAATCCTTTCCTGCTGACTCAGCCCTGGGGGCTGGCTAGGCCAGGCGCTGCCAAACCTCAGGTATGTCCTTGAAGGCTGCCTGGCGGGGCCTCTGAAGCGGGGGCGGGGCTCCCACTCGGGACTCAGTCCTTCCCCGGGCCCCAGCCTCCCCCTTGCCCCAGATGGAGCTGGAGCTTTAACCGTGGTGCTCAGGGCATGGGGCCAGCATGGTGGAGCCTGAGGCTGGTTGCTCCCAACCCAGTTCCTTCCCTTGAGGGCTGGTGGAGGCTCCCAGCTGAGCCAGAGTATCCCAGCCTGACTGCAGCTTCACAAAGCCGCCACTGTCTGGTGGGATGTGGCCTGGCTGCCCGTCCTGGGGCCCGGCACAGGGACCCATGCACACACAGTGGGTAGACACATGCACCATGTGATGGCTGCATGCAGACCTGTGGATGCGGATGTGTGTCATCAGGCAGAAACTCACCCCAGGACTGGCCCCCACAGAACCCCAGTCAGGATGGGGAGGCAGGCACTGGCCACAGATACCCCAGCTTGCAGGGTCAAGGTTGGCCCAGCCTGAAGGCCAGGGGCTGTGAAAACTCAGAGGAGGACCCAGGGAAGGCTTTCTGGAAGAGAGAGCATTTTGACTTGGGCTTTGATGGGTGAGTAGGAGTTTGCCAAAGCGAACTCAGATGTCCAGACATCTTGAATGCTGGTTTTGGAGTTTACTTGTCTGTGAAGATGTTGAGCAGGGGAGGGAGACAGACAAACCCCACTTCACTGCTTCCTTTTCAGGACCCAGCCTCTGCCCTCAGGGAGCTTCCAGTCAGATGGGGGACGCAGCACCAACTCAGCCAGGAGGGATAGAAGATACCTCAGCTTTGTGAAACACCTGTCATGCGTTGGGTTGGATCCTGTCAATAACCCATAGGGCAAAGTCTATTATGATTCCCATTTTACAGCTGAGAAAACTGAGGCGGAGAGAGGGACATACCTTGCTCAGAGGCCCACGGGGAGGCAGAACTGTTCACATGCAGCCCTGGCCGCTGGCCTGCAACTGTGGCTGCCAGCCTGGTCCCAGGCTGACTTGAAAGTTTGTTTGCAGGCCAGAACAGTGCAGCTCAAAGAAGTCCGTATTGGCAGAAGTTGCATCTTTGCACCTGGAGTCCTGGCCAGGCCAGGAGGCCCCTCCTCCCGGGACACACAAGATCCCCCTGGGACTTTTCAGTGAGATCGTCCCCTGGCCCTTGTTTTCTGGCTGCTGAGTGGCTCTCAGGGGGTGGGGGCTTCTAGGCAGAGGGATGTCGGAGTGAGGGCCTGGGGTGCTTCACCAGGCCTCCTGGGAGGCCTGGGTCCCCGGCCCCGGCCCCGGCCCCGCCTGCCATCTGGCCCAGCTGAACGCAAACACTTGGACATGGCTGACCCAGCGGAATCTGGGTTGTGGTCGGGCCGTGGCTGAAGAAGCCCATGGAAAAACATGCAGTCCACGGGGCCAGGCCCAGCTTACGTTTCACCAGGCAGGAGTGGCCTGCCCGGCGCCCAGAGCCGAGGAATGTCCGTTCTCTAACCCTTTGGAAGCTGTCTGACCGGGAATCCAGCAGCTGGGCGGAGCCACCTCAGTCCCCTCTGGTTAGGGTGTGACTTACCTCCTGCTGTGTCCTTGAAGAATCAGGCCTGTTGGCATGACCCCCTGGCCCAGCCCCTGGCCAGCTGCTGCTGGAGAGGGGACTGAGATGGCTCTGCCCAGCTGCTGAAGACCCCTTGTCAGCTTGCAGCCCCCTGATGACAGAGAGCTCACTCCCTTCCAGCTGTCATGCCAGGCAGCCGGAAGCCATAACTACGCTGATTTCCTACGCGAAGTTCTGGCTTCCTTGGCCACAAAGAGGGGAGGTCAGTGCAGGCTGGGCGCTCCCTCCTTTCCCTGGGTTCCCCCCTCCTCCTGGATATCTGGATGTCCCCTCAGGCCCTTAGGATTCAGCATGTCCTAAAGGGACCTGAGTATCTCACCCCAAGCGTGTTCCTCACCCTGTAGCCATGTCTCAGGGTTATCCATCTGTCTGTCCTAAGCTGCAGGTGGGACAGCTGGCCCACGCATCCACTGAGCGCCTACTGGATGCTAAAGCACCTCACTTGCATCTCCTCACTGACCTCTCCCGGTGAGGCTGGTCCCATTAGTGCCCCACTTTGCAGGTGGGGAAATGGAAGCTCAGGGGGTTTCTTTCACGTCCTGAAGATGTGGCAAATTCTGGAAGTAGAAGCCAGGACAAGGGCCTGAGAAACCTCGTTTGTCAGCCTGGGTCGACACCTGGTGGCCAAAGGGAGAGCTGCAGCCTGGGCCACCGCGGGGGTGGGCCAGCCTCAATGTCCCTAGCTTAAGGCTGGCTTGGGTTCCTCCCCTGCTCACACACCCTCCATGGCTCTCGTAGTCTCCTCGGTGGGCACAGGGGTGCTATATGAGCCCCTCCTGGGTCATTACAGAGACTTCTGACTACAAAACCCAGCCTCTTGGGTCAGACCTAAGCCCTGTCCTCACTCAACCTCATAGCCTCAGTTTCCCCAGCTGGGGACTAAACCAAATGGCCTCTGCTCTTCAGGAACTGGTGACTGCAAGGCTGGCATGCATTAGGAGCTCCATAACTGCAGTCGTCACCCTCAGTAACACACAGGAGAAGGGCAGGGACTCGAGTTGGGGTGTCCCAGGCAGCCTCAGTCCCCCTCCCTCAGCAATTGCTATCCTTCCCCTCAGGACAGGGCATCCAAATCCGGGTCTCAATTTCCTCCCCAGAGTGTGGGGGCCTCCAAACGTTCTTGAGGGTCCTAGCATGTGGGGGTCTTGAAATGCCTGTTGAAGTCCTATGAGAACAGAAATGTTTACTAGGAAGTGGGTATAGGGCCTTGTTAAGCACTGAGGAAGCCACCCTTGAAACTTCCATTTTTTCCTTTTTTTTTTTTTTAGACAGGCTGGAGTACAGTGGTGCAATCTTGGCTCATTGCAACCTCCACCTGCCAGGTTCAAGTGATTCTCCTGCCTCAGCCTCTTGAGTAGCTGGGACTACAGGCGGGAACCACCACACCCAGCTATTTTTTTGTATTTTTAGTAGAGTCGGGGGTTTCACCAACATAGCCAGGGTGGTCTCGAACTCCTGACCTCAATTGATTTGCCCGCCTTGGCCTCCCAAAGTGCTAGGATTACAGGCGTGAGCCACCTCGACCTGCCAAAACTTCCGTTTTGAAACTATATGAGTCGATTCTAACTCTTTTGGGAAATAAAAAAATTATATATATATAAAATAAACTGTATGAGGAAGGCCTTGAAACTCTATGTAGGGAACATTGAAACTGCATATGGGGGGCCTGGAAGCTGCCACTGCACACCTCACTTGGCACACCTCTGTGACTGACCTGGGTTTGGGGCCCTCTAAATCTTCCCATGCATGGTCTAGGGGATCTGGAAATGTCTACTTGGGTTTGGGTATGGATAGTCTTCGAATTCCCATGTGGGGGAGTTTCTCGGAACTCTGATTTTTCTTTCTTTCTTTCTTTCTTTCTTTCTTTCTTTCTTTTTTTTTTTCTTTCTTTCTTTCTTTTTTTTTTTTTTTTTGAGACACGGTTTTGCTCTGTCGGCCAGGCTGGAGAGCAGTGGTGCGATCTCGGCTCACTGTAACCTCCGCCTCCCAGGTACAAGCGATTCTCCTGTCTCAGCCTCCCGAGTAGCTGAGATCAAAGGTGTCCGACACCATGCCTGGCTAACTTTTGTATTTTTAGTAAAGGCGAGGGTTCACCATGTTGGCCGGGCTGGCCTCGAACTCCTGACCTCAAGTGATCCGCCTGCCTCAGCCTCCTAAAGTGCTGGGATTACAGGTGTGAGCACCACGCCCAGCCCTGAACTCCTGTTTTCAAGGTCCCACGCTTCTTGGCGGCCCTAGGAGGGTGTGTGGTTGTGCCCATTTTTTGAGGTTGCAGGGGAACGGTAAGGGGTTTTGGACCTAAGCCTTACTGGCCCAGGGCCTGGGGATGGGGTCTGAGGATCAGGGATAGCAGCCAATCCTGCCCCCAGGGCCAGAACCCCAGTTTCTGACCCTCCCTCTGTCCCAGGTGACCCTGATGGCTTCCCTTGAGGTGGAGAAGGCTCAGAGCCAGAGCAGGGGGCTAGCGTGGGGTGGTGGTGGGGGGGGGCGGGGCGCGGCGGTAAGGGGGGCGGGGCCAGAACAGCAGTGGGGCGTGGCCGTATGCGGGGCGGGGCCAGAGTCAGGGTCTAGAATCAAAGGGACAGGGCCGAGGTCCCAGAGAAGGCGGGGACGGTAAGGGTGGATTCCTGGTGGACCGAGGCCTCGTGCCCGCACGGTGGTCGTCAGGTTCTTCCCTTCTCCCAGGAGAGCTCTCAAAAGTAAACCGGACGCTGCGGCTAACTTCGACCTGGGCCCCACGTGGGGTGACTGAGGCAGAGACCCCCTCCCCACACACGCCACGCCTCTCCTCACCCTCACCCTGACCCCTCCCCCGGCCCCGCGGACGCCCCGCGCCCCTTGGCTGAGGTCTCAGGACGCCGGCCGGCGGTGAGGAGGGGGCAGCTCAGGCGAAAGAAAGCTGGGGAGGGCCGGGTGGGGGTCGGGGGCTCCGTGGGGTCTCGGGGAGGGGTACAGCAGTTAGCCAGGCGGAGGGAATGGCCGGTGCAAAGGCCCTCGCTGCGGTGGGAATGAGCTGATTCAGGGGCAGTGAGGGGTCGGCGAAGGGGAAGATGCCCGGGCCCTGTTCTGTTGTAAGATCGCCCCCTGGCGGCCCAGTAGAAAAGGGGCGGGGAGATGGGGCCGGTCCACCCTCCCGTCTACCCTCCAGCCCTCCTGGCCTGGCAGACGAGAGGCCCCCTTCTCCCAACCTAGGTGTCCCCATAGGCAGGAGAGGACAACAGAACCCTAGACCCTTCGAGAGCACCCCGGCATGGACACAGCCCTCGGCGCCTTTCTGTGCTCATAGGATTGTCACCAAGCCCTTCAGGGCAGGAGCTCCCACTATGCCCACTTTACAGAGGGGCAAATGGGCTCAGGGAGAGAGGGCAGCACGCCGGGCGCAGAGGCAGGACTCAAACCCAGGACCCCGGCCTTGTCTGGGACTCTGGCAAGTTGGACTGGACGAGGTTGAGGGTATCTGTTGGGAGCTGGAGGAGCCACTAAGGGCTTGTGAGGGTTCCAGGTAGGTGGGCTGGGTAGGGGGCTGGGGAATCCAGAATGCTGGGGTGGGGGGCCTGCACACATCCCCAGGGTTCCCGCTCTGTGCCTCGGTTTCCCTAGCACTTAGTTGAGAGAGGTAAGAACATCACTGACTACCTCCTCAAATGGTCCCCCACTTGTTTTTGGCATCTGCTGGGGATTCTTGCTTGAACCTATGTGCCCACATGACACTGGGAGGCTCCACAACTCTGCCAGTGGCCCCGTTTAACATGCTGGTCCCAGGTTGGGCACAGAGGCTCACACCTGTAATCCCAGCACTTTGGAAGGTTGAGGCAGGTGGATCACCTGAGGTCAGGGGTTCAAGACCAGCCTGGCCAGTATGACGAAATCCCATCTCTACAAAAATACAAAAATTATCCAGGCATGTGGGCGGGTGCCTGAAATCCCAGCTACTCTGGAGGCTGAGGCAGGAGAATCGCTTGAACCTGGGAGGCAGAGTTTGCAGTGAGCACTCCAACCTGGGCAACAGAGCCAGACTGCAACTCAAAAAGTTAAACAGGCCGAGCACGGTGACTCACGCCTGTAATCCCAGCACTTTGGGGGGTTGAAGTGGGCAGATCATGAGGTCAGGAATTCGAGATCAGCCTGATCAACATGGTGAAAAAACTGATGGGAGGGGAATTGATGGAGCTAAAAGGTATTCGCATTTTTATTTTTTATAGAGATGGGGTATTACTGTGTCTCCCAGGCTGGAGTTCAGTGACATGATCACGGCTCACTGCAGCCTCAACCTCCTGGGCTCAAGTGATCCTCCCACCTCAGCCTCCCAAGTAGCTGTGTTCTCCACCATATCTGGCTGATTTTTAAAAAATGTTTATGACACAGAGGTGTCACTATGTTGTCCAGGCTGGTCTTGAACTCCTGGCATCAAGTGATTCTCCAACCTCAGCATCCCAAAATGCTGGGATTACAGGCGCGAGCCACAATGCCCAGCCTTAATGTGTCCACTTTTATTTTTTTTTGAGATAGGGTCTTGCTCTGCAGCCCAGGCTGGAGTGCAGGGGCACGATCTCGGCTCACTGCACCCTCTGCCTCCTGGGTTCAAGCGATTCTCCTGCCTCAGCCTCCTAAGTAGCTGGGATTAGAGGTGCACAATACCACACCTGGCTAATTTTTGTATTTTTAGTAGAGACAGGGTTTTACCATGTTGGTCAGGCTGATCTTGAACTCCTGACCTCATGATCCACCCTCCTCGGTCTCCCAAAGTGCTGGGATTACAGATGTGAGATACTGTGCCTGGCCTCGTGACCACTTTTAATATGAATGCATTCTAGAAAATTGCCCTTCCGGGCGGCTGTACCAGACTGTACCGGCCACCATTGCCTTCAGGCTAGGAACCCCCGACCTGCTGCTCCCTCCTATCTAGGGGTTCGGGGTGCAGGTCACAAAGCCTCTGAGCCTCATTGTCCCCACCTGTCACACGGAGATGTCTATTAGTATCCACGCAGCCAGCAGGCAGGGCAAGTCCCTGGTGGGGGCCGGGAGCAGCTGCTCACACCTGTAATCCCAGCAGTTTCGGAGGCTGAGGAGGGTGTGGATCACTTGAGGTCAGGAGTTTGAGACCACCCTGGCCAACGTGGCAAAACTCTGTCTCTAAGGCCGGGCGTGGTGGCTCACGCCTGTAATCCTAGCACTTTGGGAGGCCGAGGCGGGTGGATCTCCTGAGGTCAGGAGTTCAAGACCAGTCCGGCCATCATGCTGAAACCCTATCTTTAAAAAAAAAACAAACCCTGTATCTAATAAAAATACAAAACTTAGCTGGGCGTGGTGGTGTGGCCTGTAGCCCCAGCTACTTGGGAGGTTGCGGCAGGAGAACCCAGGAGGTCCAGCTTGCAGTGAGCCGAGGTCGCACCACTCCACTCCAGCCTGGGCAACAGAGGAAGACTCTGTGTCAAAGAATAATAATAAAATAAGAATTTGACCTGCGGGAATTTCTTTTATCGACACTCCCCAAGAGGCCCAGCTCTGAATCTCTGAACTGTGATCTGCCTGGAGGGCTAGCGGGAGCGGGAGGCAGCTGCCGCTTTGCCCTTGGCACCCAGAGGAGCTGCCTGGCAGGTCCCACCCTCTTCCTCCCTCAGGACCTGCCCGGCAGCTCTCACATGCTCACGGCCTCAGTTTCCCTCCCTCACCCCATGTCCCCCAGTGACCTCCTTGCTCTGAATCCCCCCAAGCGTTGACCAGGCTGGAGCCTCCGATTTTCTAGTGGTTGTGGCCCTATCACTCCACTGAAGATGTCACTCCTGATGCTGGACCCGGCGGTGGCTTCTTGATGCTGGTGGAACTTCATTTCTGCTCCTGCTGTCTGTCCTTTCTGCTTCCATGACATCCTCTCTTAGTTTCTGTCCCATATTTTGGTCTCTGTCCACTTCCAAATTGCTCTCTGCAGAGAGGGCCTCTCCCTGAATGCAATTCCCACATGCAGCTGTGGGACGAACACCCCAGGCCTGACGGCATGGAGCTGAACTGGCCTCTCCCTCAAAACCATCCCCGTCTATTCCACTGGAGACTTGACCACCCTGACTCCCGCTTGTGAGCAAGTCCTGTGGCTCCGTCTTTGCCTCCATTACCAGCTCAGTGACACTTGACCACTCACCACCGAGGTCCCAGGACCCTCCTACGCCCCTCACTGCTGTCTGTCCTGGATGCAGCACTGGAGCAGCTGTGAAGACGCTGAGTCCACTGTGCACCCCCGAGGGCCAGCACCTCCCGCCCCTCCTGTGTGTGTGTGTGGACACCTCGAGGCAGGGGAAGGGCTCTGCACACGTGCGTGCTCACCTCCTGCAGGCCCTGTTTCAGAAGGCACCTTCCCCAGTTGCGATGGGACTCAGCCACAAAGCAGAAGGCGCATTGGCCGGAGCTCCATTGTGGATGAGCCTCGAAGACACAATGCTGAGTGAAGGAAGCCTGACGTGAAGGCCACACAGTGCATGATTCCGTCGCACTGAAAATTCCAGACCAGGCATAGCGGAGACAGGAAACAGATTGGTGGCTGCCAGAGGCTGGCGAAAGGGAATGGGGAGTGACTGCTCCTCGGGATGGGGTTTCTTTAGGGGGATGAGGCTGCTTTGGAAATAGAGGGTATGATGTCACAGCATTGTGAATATATTCATGCCATTTGTGCACTCAAAAATGGCACACTTGACCGGGCACAAGGCTGAGGTGGGCAGATCACTTAAGATCAGGAGTTTAAGACCAGCCTGGCTAACATGGAGAATCCTCATCTCTACTAAAAATACAAAAATTAGCCAGGGGTGGTGCATGCCTGTATTTCCCAGCTACTCAGGAGGCTGAGGCCCAAGAATCACTTGAACCCAGGAAGTAGAGCCTGCAGTGAGCCAAGACTGTGCCACTGCACGCCAGCCTCAGCAACAGAGACAGTGTCTCAAAAAAAAATAATTTTGGCCGGGTGCAGTGTCTCAAAATCCCAGCACTTTGGAAGGCCGAGGTGGGTGGATCACCTGAGGGTCAGGAGTTCAAAACCAGCCTGGTCAACATGATGAAACCCCGTCCCTACTAAAAATACAAAAATTAGCTAGGTGTGGTGGTACATGCCTGTAATCCCAGCTACTCGGGAGGCTGAGGCAGGAGAATGGCTTGAACCTGGGAGGCGGAGGTTGCAGTGAGCTGAGATTGTGCTGTTGCACTCCAGCCTGAGCAACAAGAGCGAAACTCCATCTCAAAAAAAAAATTTTTTTTTAAAGGGCAAGTTTTATGTTATGTATATTTTGCCACAATTTTAAAGAAAAAGAAGGCCTCTCTTGGAAACCGGCCCTGAATCCACCACCCTACTTTTGCATGTGTTTCTGATAACTTCTGTCAGGAATGTAGCTCACAAGAGCAGGGCCATGTCCTCCGTCTGTGAGGCTTGGGCTGCAGGGGGCCATGAAGCAGGCAGACTGGATGTGACAACAGAACTTAGGGTGGGGACAGGAGTTGCTTTCATTTCCTGGCTGCAGATGATAAAGCCCAGCCACAGGCTGGGCACGGTGGTTCACACCTGTAATCCCAGCATTTTGGGAGGCCGAGGCAGACAGATCACGAGGTCAGGAGTTCGAGACCAGCATGACCAACATGGTGAAACTCCATCTCTACTAAAAATATTTTAAAAATTAGCCAGGCATGGTGCTGCGTGCCTGTAATCCCACCTACTCCGGAGGCTGAGGCAGGAGAATCACTGGAACCCAGGAAGTGGGGGTTGCAGTGAGCAGAGATTGTGCCACTGCACTCCAGCCTGGGAGAGAGAGAGAGACTCTGACAAAAAAAAAAAAAGAAGAAAGAAAGAAAGCCCAGCCACGCCACCATGGGGAGGGAATCCCATGCTAGGGCTGTCTTGCTTCTGAGCAGGGGGCAGGCAGAGGGGCCACCACGCCCCACTCCACGTCTCTACTCCCTGGACGATCCTCTCACCCAGTCACCTTGGGCCTCCGCAACGCCCCAGGCTGAACGGAGCCCAGGGCCATGGTTCTTGGGGGACCCAGCACCCAAACAGGAACTGGGGGATGCCAAGCTCCAAGCCGTGCACAGCAGTGGGTCAACAGGACCTCAGACAGCATGCAGGAAAAGCGTTTGGGAAGTTTAACGTCTTTCATGACATTTCAACTGAAAACAGAAACCAACAGCAAAACAGCAAAAAGAGCAAAACCCCAAAAAAGCGCAAAACGAATTCCCAGTAAAACTCTGAGCTCCGAACATATAAGTAAATATATATATTTGAGACCGGGTCCCACTCTGTCACCCAGGCTGGAGTGCAGTGGCGCAATCTCAGCTCACTGCAGCCTCAATGTCCCAGGTTCAAGAGATTTTCCCACCTCAGCCTCTTGAGTAGCTGGGACTACAGGCATGTGCCACCATCCTCAGCTAATTAAAAACAATTTTGCCTGGGCGCGGTGGCGCATGCCTGTAGTCCCAGCTACTCGGAAGGTTGAGGCTGGAGGATTTCTTGAGTCCAGGAACTCTGGGCTGTAGTGCGCTATGCCGATCGGGTGTCTGCACTAAGTTTGGCATCAATATGGTGACCTCCCGGGAGCAGGGGGTCCCCAGGTTGCCTAAGGAGGGGTGAACTGGCCCAGGTGGGAAACGGAGCAGGTCAAAACTCCCGTGCTGATCAGTAGTGGGATTGCACCTGTGAATAGCCACTGCACTCCAGCCTGGGCAACATAGTGAGATCCCGTCTCTTAAAAAAAATAAAGAAAAAAAAATTTTGGTGGGGCTGGGTAGAGTGGCTCATGCCTATAATCTCAGCACTTTGGAAGGCCAAGGCAGGTGGATCACTTGAGCAGATCACTTGAGCTCAGGAGTTCTAGACCAGCTGGCTAACATGGCAAAACTCTGTCCTACCAAAAATACAAAAATATTAGCTGGGTAGGGTGGCAGATGCCTGTAATCCCAGCTACTCAGGAGGCTAAGGTGGGAGAATTGCTTGAACCCGGGAGGCGGAGGTTGCAGTGAACCGAGATCGTGCGTGAGTGACAGAGGGAGGACTCTGTCTCAAAAAAAAGAAAAAAAAAATTGTGGCTGGGTGTGTTGGCTCACGCCTGTAATCCCAGCACTTTGAGAGGCCAAGGCGGGCAGATCACGAGGTCAGGAGATCAAGACTATCCTGGCCAACACGGTGAAACCCCATCTCTACTAAAAATAGAAAATTAGCTGGGCGTGGTGGTAGGTGCCTGCAGTCTCCACTACTCGGGAGGCTGAGGCAGGAGAATCACTTGAACTCGGGAGATGGAGGTTGCAGTGAGCCGAGATCGTGCCACTGTACTCCAGCCTGAGTGACGGAGCAAGATCTGACTTCTGACTCAAAAAAAAAAAAAAAAAATTCTGAGAGCAGAATTTTTTTTGTAGAGACAAGGCCTCACTATGTTTCCAGACCGGTCTTGAATGCCTGGGCTCAAGCAATCCTCCCGCCTCAGCCTCCCAAAGTGCTGAGGTTACAGGCATGAGCCACTGCGCCCGGCCAGGACATTTTAAAACCAGAACAGAATGAGATGATCCCACAGAAGATAGCTTCGGGAGTTGGTGCCTGAGCAAAGCAGATGAGTGGCAGAATCACAGCACACATGACACCACAGCTGTGACCGGTGTCAATGACCACTCAAAACAAATCTGGCGAACAGACGTCGGAATTAAAATAAGTCAAAAATTTTAATGGGAAAATCTGTGCCAAGTCCTAAAACAGACAATTCATACCATTACCATAAAATTACTATCAAAAAAACGAACTGAGGTGGGAGAATGAGTGGCGTTTCAGGCCATCTCGAGTCCCAGCAGACACAAGTGCCGGTGCCACGGGTCGGCTGAGGAGCAGGGGCTCATGGGAACCGCCACCCATCTGCGTTTTCTGAGGTCATTAGCGGCACGTGCAGTAACAACGCGAGGGCCTGCAACACGCAGTCGCTCACGCGGGTGGCGCTCTTTCCTGCTTATCCCCAGAACTTAATTAGCCGCATTGGAGTTGATGCCAGGGTCTCCAGCAGGTGGAGCAGTTGTAGGTAGGGCGCTGGCCCCCTGCCAGCCTCCCTGGGCCTGAAACAACAGAGACCGAGCATCAGAGGGGGCGGCCGTGAGACTGGTGACTGCCCAGCCTGTGTACCACAGGCTTGGAACAGGTCCACAGATGACCTCCAAGTCAGATGAGGAGGGGAGGGATGGCGGGGTCAGCCCTGGATCACAGATGGGCTCGCCAGCTGACATGGGACATGGAACAGCTTCCCCAGCAGGAAAACCGGCCTCTAGCGGCTTCCCTGGGGCTTCCCCAAAGGACTAACCAGCACTGGGGGCAGCAGGGGCTCCTGCCCAGTAGGGGGAAGGGAGGCAAGGTCAGGCCTGGAGCCCATGACAACGCCCGGAGCATCATGGAGACTCGGTGGGAGGAAAGGGCTCTGGAACCTGGCCCAACACTGGCCTGGCTGCACGGCAAGGAGCAGGAGGCATCCACTTGTCTTGAAGGGGTGGGGGCTCTGTCTGGTGCAGAGATGGTGTCAGGCCCAAGGGCTCTAGGACATTTGTCCACAGGACCCACCCCCACTATGGTGGGCACGGTACAGGCTAAGGAAGTGACTGGGGCTGCTCTGCCCGTGAGCGTGCGAGCAGCTCAGAGGGGTGTGCAGCCCGGGGGCACTCTGCCCTGGGGTGGACGCACAGCTGCTGGCGCATAGTCAGGTCCCAGGGGTGCGAAGGGCAAGGTGAGGCCCCTCACCTGTGTCCCTGGCTGGGGGCTGCATGGTGATAGGGGGTAGCTGCCACAGCAGGGCAGTGTGGGACGTGCACTTGCCAGGACCAGGCTGGACCCCATAGATGGCATGGGGGGCATCCGTTCTCTGAGCCCCTGGGAGAGAGTGGTGAGTCAGGAGTGAGCACCTGGCTCTGCAGGGTCCTGGCACACGCTGCACAGCCTCGCACCTGTGCTGGGCACATCACACCGGGGCCTCCGCAGTGTCTTCAGGACGGTGCCCACTCATAGCCTCCCCTGGGACCACCAAGGGAGAGGGGAGGCTGCTGGGCCTGGGGTGGGGGTGAGGGTGGGGGTGTCAGCTGCCCCAGACCCCTGGCTCCTTTCCTTCTTGGGCGCCTACATGAACCCTCGCTGTGGCCAACCAGATGCCCTCAGCTCCGCATCAGAGCAGCAGGAGCGGAGGTGCTGGCGCTAGACCCGTCTTTCTGGCCAGGAGGTGGCACTGAGGGCGCCAGGTCTGGACCCGAGGGAAGGCTCCTGTCTCCTCTGGCCTCCTCTGCTCGCTGCCTGCCCCTCGCTCTCGAGGGAAGGACACATTTCCTCCCACACTTCCCCTCCACAGCCCAAGTCATCTTGAGGCTCCTGCCCACTCACTGTTCCCGGCAGCTGCCGTGGTGACAGGTGGAGGTGGGGGAGGGCGCAGTCATTACAGATTGGGCCCCTGCAGAGCTGTGCCCTGGAGGTGGGCGCGCAGCATGGCCTGTGTGGCTGCTGGGACACACGTGTGGCTGTGGAGGGGTGGCTGACAAGATGGCCTTTTCTGAGGACCTGCCACCCATCTGGGTGCTATGGGACAGCGCCCAGACTCACCTGGGACTGCAGGCAGCCTCCGCCAGGAGGAGGCTGGAGAGAGGCCAGTGTCTGCAGGGTGAGGAAAGCGTCTCCAGCGCTGGGCAGCGGGAAGGGTCCAGACGAGCCTGGAAGAGGTGGGAGCCGGAGTGGGCAGATTCATGGCGCTTCCTCGGGTGGGACCTGCCCGGCCCCTCGGCCCGAGGGAAGCTGCGAATGTGGCCTTCCGCTCCTCCTCAGCATCTGGCCTCTGCTCCTCAGCCCCACAACCCAGGGAGGCCAGCGGGGCCCTCCCTACCACACCACTAATGTCCTTTCATGTCTTGCCTTTTTTTTTTTTTTTTTTTGAGATAGCGTCTTGCTCTGTTGCCCAGGCTGGAGGGCAGTGGTGTGATCTCCGCTCACTGCCAGCTCTGTCTCCTGGGTTCAAATGATTCTCCTTCCTCACCCTCCCAAGTAGTTGGGACTACAGGTGCCTGCCACTATGCTCGGGTAATTTTTTTTTGTATTTTCAGTAGAGATGGGATTTCACCATGTTGGCCAGGCTGGTCTCAAACTCCTGACCTTCAGTGATCCACTCACCTCGGCCTCCCAGAGTGCTGGGATTCCAGGCTTGAGCCACCGTGCCTGGCCCTTTCATGTCTTTTCTAACTGGTATCGCCATTATGCCTCCAAAGCACGGGTACCGCCTGCGGGTACCTGTTGGTTGGGATCATGGCCAGAGGAACAGAACTTTCACAGTTGAAACAGGAAAGAGTTGGTGGACGTGGTGGCTTGCACCTGGAATTTCAGCACTTTGAGAGGCCGAGGCAGGCAGATCATGAGGTCAGGAGTTCAAAACCAGCCCAGCCAACATGGTGAAACACCCCGTCTCTACTAAAAATACAAAAGTTAGCCAGGTGTGATGGTGGGCACCTGCAGTCCCAGCTACTCGGGAGGCTGAGGCAGGAGAATCGCTTCAACCTGGGAGGCGGAGGTTGCAGTGAGCTGAGATTGAGCCACTGTACTCCAGCCTGGGCGACAAGAGCAAAACTCCATCTCAGAAAAAAAGAAGAAAGAGTTACACAGAGTTGACCATTGCGGGAAGGGCGGTACAGTCCCACCACAACCTCCCCAGATGCAGCTCAGTGGCTGTCCACGCGAGTGCAGACGACTGTCCCTGGGTCAGCCTCACTCACCGGAGCTGGGTGTTGACAGGCAGCTGGTGTGGTCCCCCGGGACCCCAGCTCTGGTGGTATCTACAGCCGTTTTACCCGTGTAAATGGTAGCCTTTTCCTGAAACTTCCCCATGTTCTTTTTATACCGGATTCTTTTGTTGCCGAACCAATTAGAGACCTGTGGACACACAAGCGTCACGAGAGGAGCTGATTCAACGACTTTTGAGACACGATGCAGTCTGTGGGTTCCCCTGGGGTGCCCGTCGCTCCCATTGCCCGGGAAGACAACACTGCACCCTGGGGCTGTTAAGAGACCGGGACTGAGAAGTTGGTGCCCTCTGGACCACAGACTCAGGGAGATGTCCACGTGGGCTGAGGACACCCTGGAGCCGGTGTGTCTTAGAACTCTGCTGCCTAAGCCCGGGTGCTGCTGGAACCTGGACCTGGGAAGGGGCCGGAAGGAAAACAAGAACGCCTGAGATGGGCCCGGAGGGACAGTGCCTCTGGCTGTCCAGCAGGTTACCTTCCATGTTCTCTTCAGGAGAGGTGAGAGCCAGGGAGACCTGGGGACCCAGTAACTGCTATCAAATCCCAGACTTATCAAATGAAAACAAGGTGAACTCTGGCCGGGCACGGTGGCTCACGCCTGTAATCCCAGCACTCTGGGAGGCCAAGGCGGGTGGATCACATGAGGTCAGGAGCTCAAGACCAGCCTGAGCAACATGGAGAAACCCCATCTCTACTAAAAATACAAAAAATTAGCCGGGCATTGTGGCAGATGCCTGTAATCCAAGCTACTCAGGAGGCTGAGGCAGGAGAATCGCTTGAACCTGGGAGGCCGAGGTTGCGGTGAGCTGAGATTGCACCACTGCACTCCAGCCTGGGTGACAAGAGCAAAACTCTGTCTCAAAGAGAAAAAAAAGAAAATAAAGTGAACTCTGAAGGAGTAGTTGGAATGTACCAGGTGCTGGGCTAAGCAGTCCTCACATATTCATATATTTTTCTTAATTTTAATAAAAAAAAACTTATTTGGCTGAGCACGGTGGCTCACACTTGTAATCCCAGCACTTTGGGAGGCTAAGGTGGGTGGATCACCTGAGGTCAGGAGTTTGAGACCAACCTGGACAACATAGAGAAACCCCATCTCTACTAATAATACAAATATTAGCTGGACGTGGTGGTGCATGCCTATAACCCGAACCGGGGAGGCAGAGGTTGTGGCGAGCCGAGATCATACTACTGCACTCCAGCCTGGGCAACAGAGTGACTCCGTCTCAAAAAAAAAAAAAAAAAAAATATGTCCTCCACCTCTCTGCAAGGCTCCTCAGAGGCCTCTCACCTTAGACCACCGGGGGGCGGGCAGGCAAGAGACCTGGGTTCGAATCTCTGCTCTGTCATATACCAGGGGTTTTGGGCAATTCTCAAAACCTCCTTGGGCCTCCCCTTCTCTACAGACTGGGAGACCCAGGAGTTCAAGCAATTCTCCTGCCTCAGCCTCC
>CAUYQU010070354.1:0-19969 GCA_963574635.1 Cheracebus regulus | reverse complement strand
GTGACCAGGTTTCCAAAGGACATGACACATGTTATATACATATGCTTTCCAGAGAGGGCATGTTAGTGAACATGGGGAACTATACACAGAGAATCTAAGCTTGTGTCCAGGCTGCCCTGCACACTTCAAAAATGTACAACTTAGGTGCAAATGTTCCATCAGGTTGTCTGATACAGAAAGCACAAAGCAGGCAACAAGGTGGGCTTTCACATGGCCAAGGGGAAGCCCCAGCAAAGCCCCTCTCAAGCTGCAGTGTCTTCATAAGTCCGCACGGCCCTGGTTCAAGGACACAGTGCAGTTACCAAAAGGTTTTTCTTTTTTTGTGTTTTTTTTTTTGCTTTAAATACCAAAACTACAAAAATCAGTTTATAAACTGTTTTTCCAAAACAACCACCAAAACAAAACAATCCCCCAAATCAAGGCAAAACAAAATACTGTCAAAAGTGTTAATCGCCCTTCTCCTAAAATAAAAGTCATCTGCACTCAGCCATGTGATTGGGAAGAGAAAGGGTGCTTGCTCTACTTGGCGACCACATGGCCGGACGGTTCCCAAGAGTAGCAATGTTTTATGATTTTGAGAACCACGGAGTGGGGAACAGCTGTTCTGACTGCCCCCCCACTGCGCCCCTAGACAAGGGGTAACATTTCAGGTTCAGCTAGAAGAGCTTTCCAATTTTTAAGATATATTTTTAACCCTTCATGGTTTGAGCCTCCCCAACTTAGTCTACTTTTCTATGGGTTTGTGATTTCTTTTTCTAGAAATTGTGCAAATCAGAGCCCTTCTACGTAAAGGCATTTAGTAGTCCATGATCAATGCAGATTGTCACATACTGTGTCCCGTTTTGCGGGTACTAACCTGAACAAGATATTGCTTTGCATATATTGTCCATGGTAAGGAGACTCCATTTTGATCTCTTCCCAGAAACCTCATCAGAATCAGAGTTGAGGCACCAGCCTTTTGGTGGTTTTCTGCCCCTCCCTGTTCCCACTCCCCAGCCAATGTATCTGTCTTTAAGGGTGCCAATCCAGAGATGGCTTGGGTTCTCCAGATAATACTCAAAGGGCAAGCTTTAAGAACAGCCAAAAACACAAACAAAACCACTGCCCTCATTTGCCTGAATGGGAACTGCTAGCTCTAGGGTTTGGCCACTCCGCCACTCAGAAACTTAGTAAGCAAAGCCTTCAGCATAGGGGAGGCTGCTGCAGCGATCCATGTCCAGGAGGTAAGCGGGGCTGTCTTCAAAGTGGGTCAGTGGCAGGGTGTCCTCCTCACTGAGGTGGCACTCAGACTCCGCCTTCAGGAACGGACGCTGGTTATCCGGGAAAGCCATAGAGAAGAGGGCATCTGGGTCACAGACAAATTTGTAGACGTATCGCTCTCCAGCCACCTGAGGGAGAAAATACACCTTACAGGGTCCATTTGGAACAGGCCATGGGATCAGGGGAAGAAAACCTGGCATTCCTAGGTCACAAAGCCAGGGACCAAAGAAGCAGCTGATTACCCCAATCACTCAGATTTATTTTGAGAAATCCTGGGAGCCTATTACCTGCCAAGTGTTTTACTGACACTACAGCAGTTAAAAAAGAAAATATCTCAATTTCAAATTCACACTAGATGGACTCTGAAGAGAAAATCCTCACTTTCTGTCTTCCAGTGACAGCTTCAAAAGCATGGTTATGCTGAGCCTGGAGTCTGGTGTTCCAAAAAGGTGTAAGGACTGACAGGTGCAAGGCCTAACAGACCACATTTTTGGTCACCTCCAGAGTTAACAGTCTTCATAGTATGGCCACAATATTTTGAAAGGTTAGAAATCTGATTAGAGAGAGCCTGTGCGGAAGCCTTAAGTATGTTCCAAAGCCAGAAAGATTTGTTTTTGGCTTAGGAACAGCGTTGTTACCCGTCGTCTGGTGCTGCCGCAGTCAGGGAACCGCCAGCTACCTTTCTGTGGGTATTCTGCGCTACCACATTAGAACCAGAAGGTCTTGGTTATGCAAGGGCCTCATGGTATGTGGCTGATAAGCCATCTAGGTCAACGGGATGACCCTCTCTCGGTTGGTTAGCAACAGTACAAGAAGAAACTAACACTGAAAATCGAACCCGATAATCGGCTTGTCTGCAGATATGGAAAGGCAAGGGAAGGCAGCCAAAATTACTGATAAAATAAACATTTGAGATTAAAAAATTCAAACTGTTGAGTTTAATCCTGCCCTTCAGTCATTCTGCTGTGACTCTAAAATCTTTTTGTAATTCAACAAGTATGGCTCTGCTTCCAATCTCTATCAATCAACCATCTCTAGTTAGTGTTGTATGCCACGGTTTTACCTTAAAACCCAACTCCAAAAATGAGTTCCTGTGGGAAGAGGAAGGCAGGAGAGCGCAGTGAAACTAATCCCAGATCGGAAGCCAGGAGCCGCACAGCTTCCAGTCCTGGTTTAGTCACTAATGAGGCTTAACCTCTGTGAATCTCAATTTTCCTTTAAAAAATGGAGGGTATGGGACTACAGCTTTTGTAAGTCTCTCTACTCACCGATGGGCTATCATTCACCTTTTAACGAGCTCTCGTTTACTCATAAGTCATATAACAAATAAAATAACCCCTCCCTTACATTGGATGGTACATTGTTTCTGAAGTATTTTCAACTATATTACCCTGTGATATTAGAACAAGAATTATTATCTACATTTTTATTAGAAATAGAGGCTTTGGGAGATTAGGTGACCTTCCTCAAACCATACTGCTAACAAACTAAAGTGTTAGGATCTGAGCCTGCCCAAGCCTCATTCCTGGGCCTTCTTTGTACTCTTTCCCTATTTGTTTTCAGAAATAAAGTTCTCTTCTACTTCCTTAGAAAACACAGAAGTGGCTGGGCACAGTGGCTGACACCTGTAATCCCAGCGCTTTGGGAGGCAGAGGCAGGCAGATCACAAGGTCAGGAGATCAGCCTGGCCAATATGGTGAAACCCCCGTCTCTACCAAAAATACAAAAATTAGCCAGGTGTGGTGGCGCGCACCTGTATTCCCAGGCACTTGTGAGTCTGAGGCAGAAGAATCACTTGGACCCGGGAGGTGGAGGTTGCAGTGAGTCGAGATCACGACACTGCACTACTGCCTGGGCGACAGAGCGAGAGATTCCATCTCAAAACAAAAAAAAAAAAAGAGAGAAAACACAGAAGCTAGTCCTAAGGACAGCTCATTTCCACTGGTTCAAGCTGCATCTCCCCATGTTGGATCTGGAGTTGGGAACAGCAAAGGAATTGTGGCTCTTCCACCTGAACTTAGGATTTGACCTGATGATACTGACTCTAAGAAGGACAGGGGACAATGGAGAGGGACTGCTGATGGGTATGGGGTTTCTTTTTGGGGTGATAAAATGTTCCACAATTGATTGTGGTAATGCTTGTACAGCTCTGTGAATATACAAAAACCCACTGGACTGTATACTTTAAAAAAAGGAGAGGTAGGGTAGGGGGACCAGCTGTCCTCCAGCATTTAACTCTGTGTCAAGCACTGAAGTTAAACCTCAATTCCTACCCTGAAGGAGCTTATATTCCAGTGGGGGGTAGCAACCAGAAAGGAGTTATTTAAGACTCAGTGAGAAGAGAAGTGGGAGGAACAAGTGCTGGTGGCATCAGAAGCAGCAGGGGGGACCATCTAACCCAATCTGAGATGGAAAGGTGGTGGTTGAGACAGAAAACAAGGAGGGGCTGGCCAGGTACCGAGAGCATTAGGAATGTTCTAGGTCTTAGGTAGGATGGTAGTTTAGTAGGTTTTTTCCATTTTATGGTATGCTTGATAATGTACATGCAGGTAACATACATTCTTTGGCAAACAAATACTACATTAAATTAAAAGGTGGCTATGCTAGTGAAAGCAGTCAAGTGTGAGTGGGGAAACGGGAGCTACGTGGTGATCAGACTGGGAACAGCCTCAGAACCTGTATGAAGCACTAACAAGTCTAGAGTTTATCCGAAGATCACAATGAGCTGTTGAGTATTTTTTAATGTGGTGAGGAGAATAAGGGGTCACATTGCCACCCGCCTATGAGAGAGATGAATCTGGCTTTTGTAGACAAGTTCTCAGCAGCTATGCCCATATGTTTCTGCCAAGTTCATCTTATCAGCTACTGCCAAGTACACTGCCTGAACATGTGAATGCTGGGATCTGGGCAACAGTACATCACAGAGTTTGGTAGCTAAGCAAGACTTGCTATTCCCATCTTCTACTTATCCACAGGATGTTAAGACTGTGGCCCCTCACTACCTAGCCCAGTAAGAATTTCGTACTGATTTCCTCAAAATATGCTTCATCCGCTATTCCACAAAGAGCAACCTGCTACCAGGTGGCTCCGCTGCCATTCTACAAACCTTGGGTTTTTAACTTAAGTTTCTGTAAGTCTGAAAGAAAAATCAGATGTTCTTATTCCTCTAATAGTTCTGAGCATATCAAACTAACAGATTTGAAGGTCTAGGTGTTTTAACAATTAAAGACTTCAACCAAGCCGTTGAAGTAGAGACCTTCAAGTTGATTCCCTCATGGAGTCCTTTTTGGATACAATAGTTAGCCTAAGTTTCTGGAAACTTTCATACGTAGAGGCAGTTTAGGGAAAGTAGAGGAGCCTAATTTTCTACTGTATGTTCTACATGCAACTTCCAGTTTCCACATACCCAAGAGCACTCAATGTACTCTTTATATCTCATCTGATTCTTGTCTCAAGTTGTCGTCTCAAGATTCTTTCCTACCACAGAATCACTTAGGGGGATAACATTATTCTTAGCAATGATCACCAGTTTCACTACAGAAGCCCTGGACTTTTTCCTTGAAAGAGACCAGAGTGGGCTAAGGGTCTTGCATAATGGCTCACCTTCTGCATGATACCCTTTTCATAGTAGTAGCGGAGAGAGCGGCTCAGCTTGTCATAGTTCATGGCTGGCCGGTTCTTCTGGATGCCCCAGCGCCGAGCAACCTGAAGGGACAGGAAAGTGAAGAGCAATGGAAACACAGTCCCTGGGCCCCGTGTCCTCTCCCAATCCCAGCAAAGCCAGGTCTTTAACCTGACTGCTTTGGTCAATGATCTACAACTCTGACCTGGAAAGGAAGGCATTTAACTCCCTCAAGACTGAACACTCAACAAAGGCGATGATTCAGTGACCACTAGGAGGTGAGACCTAGAGATAGAAGAATGCTAGCACTTTAAGATTGCAGAGGGCTTGGCAAATGTCCCAGAGGATGCAGGCATTCTACTCTTTCTCCACGTATGACTTATCGACCAATACCCATAGACCATTAACATGTTGCCATTAAGTGCTATGGTTTCTGTAGCAGTCAATAAGGAATAATTAGAATGGTCATTCCTGAAACATTAGAAACACACTAGTGAGTTGCTAATGGGCCAGCAGAGCAAAAGTTCAATTCTAATAAGATTGGAGGCAGGCTGGGAGATGTTTACTTATTGCAGCTCACAGACTAAGGGGGAATCAGATCATTTCAGCCTGTTGCCATCCAATCCCATGCTCCCAGCAGACTTGCAGAATGGACATTAAATGTAGCACCATTATCCACTTAATGAAAAATTAACAGGGCTTTCCAAACAGTTCTGAAATGCATTATATCCAACCCAGTCCACCTGAGGTGCAGTGATAGGGCACCATAACTGGAGCTCTGGGCAAAGAAGCCTTATAGCAGGAAAACTTCCTAGGAGAGGTTACCCAATTACCACAGCAGCCACGCAATTTCTGTTCTCAAGTATATCAACTTCCAAAATCCTACTTATGACAATGACTGTCAAGGTAGGAGAATAACCCTGGAAATGTGAGTCTTCTCAAAGGTTTTCAAATGTATGTAAACCAGGGGTCAGGGGTCATGTTTTGAGCATTTTAGGTCAGTTCTGGAAACAAAAATTTTTTTAAAAAACTAACTAGATTCCTATATTCCTTCAGTATTTTATTTTTATTTTCTGAGACAGAGTCTTGCTCTGTCACCCAGGCTGGAGTGCAGTGGCACGGTTCAATGCAACCTCTGCCTTCCAGGCTCAAGTGATTTTCCTGCCTCAGTCTCCCAACCAGCTGGGATTATAGGTGTCCATCATCATGGTCAGCTAATTTCTGTATTTTTGGTAGAGAGGGGGTTTCACCATATTGGCCGGGCTGGTCTCAAACTCCTGACCTCAAGTGATCCAACTGCCTCAGCCTCCCAAAGTGCTGGGATTATAGGAGCAAGCCACCACACCCAGCCCCTTTGATATTTTAAAAGCCAAATGTTAAACACAGAGTAGGAAGCAGAGAGAAGACAGCATTTCACACAAACCATTTCCTTAAAACATCTGGGTAGAATGAAAGCAATATCTCCTAAATTCAGGATTCTAAAATGACCTTTAATAAAAACCAAAAATGATCTGATGAGAATGCATCTCTCTCTTAATTACATTAATAGCAATGATTCTACTCTGCCTTGCAAGAAACCCTGTGAAAGTTAAATTTCTGTTCAATTGCTTCATGTCTCCACAGCAGACACAATGTCCTGGGTCTCTCTTTACTCCATATGGTACCCACTCAACTCTACCTTTCAAACAGTCCAAAAGGCAAAATTAACCAAAAATTACATCCTGGCTAAACACTTTAAACCAATAGAAATAATGGTAAGAAGAGAAATCTGCTAAGCCAATAATATAGGTCATTGTACCCTGTTCAAAAGAAATGATGCTTTATAAAACTAATCTTTAACTGCTGTCTGCCATAAGTGACACAGGGAAATTGTAAAGAAGCCTCATCATTTTACTATGTTCAGGGGTGGAAAACAATCCTTGAATATTCTTCAACTTTAGTGGCCACTTCTCAGCTGTCACTTGCATATGCAGTTGCTTACTGGAGAGCTTTGGTAAATGCACAGATTTCAAAGCAGCTCTGGTAGCCATAGTTACTGACTCATCCTCCGGGCCAGAGCCCTGTGATTCTCTAGCCCTCACCACGGCTGTTCCTTCTTCAGTAACGCATGATGCGGCTCAGCTCCAGAGCAGCTGGGAATTAGGGCTGCCCCTCTTCTGGGACTGTGGAGGCAGGCAATAGCCTGTCACCAGATCTGTCTTTCTTCTCTCTCATCATTACTTTGGTAGCACCTGTCTTGAGGACTGAGGCTGAAGGAGTTAAGGAATCTACCTACCCCTTCTCCCCTTTAAAGAGAGAAAAGCCACCAAACTGGCTCTTTCTAGCAGCCCATCCCTTCAAATCTCCTAGCATCAGTTATCTGCCACATGTTCAACAAACAACCCTACCCCCCAAAATATTCATTAATGCAGATTCACAGTTAAAATGGCTCCAGATTAAAGCCGAGTCAGTCATAATTGAGAGGGTGCTAAGCTGGATGACTATCAAAAGACATTTGATTAGGGGGCCTGCCAAAACGCAGTTCTAAAACCACAATTTCCATGCACAGTGTAATGGATATTATGGATAATTACCCAGAGTGCACTACTCAGCCACACAGCTGCCTACAATTACGTCCTCAACAGCTTCCTCCTCCGCTTCACCCTTCAAGCTCCCCCATGACAACTTCTTACAGCTTTTTCCAGAAGCTGGTATGTTCCTGACATTAACAAGAACAAGGCCCTTACAGGTAAGGGAGGGGCGGGGGGGGGGGGGGGAGCACAGCAAATTTCACCTGTCCTGAGGCAAAAATGCACATGTGGTACCCAACGGATCCTGGCTTAAGAAAAAGGCACACTGGGAGCTTAGGGAATGCTTGGGGACTTCGAGGTGGGGTGGAAAGCAACATTTCCTGAAGAAACAAAGCTGCCCGGTCAACCGAGGGAGGCTCAAGGACACCGCAGGCTTCTCACATGACTTGGCTGTCTGGCATTTATGGGCATTCTGTATTAATATTCGTTTCTTTATTAAGTAAGAAAGCAGGGGCTCTCTGCCATCTGTTCGACGTTCTCTTTGCCACTGGTAGGAGTGCAGAAGATTCAATAACAGCTTTACGGAAGGCCATAACCAGGTTTACCTGCAGCTGGAAGGCCTGGGCTTGGGCCTGAGGCAGTGGCAATAAAATAATAAAAGCTCCTGTTTGTGAAACAAGATAAGGCAATGAGGGCTGCCCATGTGACAGAACTACTTTCAAAAAGCCTCTGTGAACCTAGGTGACATGCTTTCCTCAGACTTCACATAAATCAGGCCATGTTATTCAGAAAGCAGTGAAGAGGAGCATGGGTCCATGTTGGGTGGATGACTCTCTAGGGGTGCTGGAAGTCTAAAACATGGCTCTTTTCTACATGACTTAGCCAGAAGAAAACACTTATGCACTAAACGAACACAGTGGCACTTAAATCCAGCTCCAAATGTAGACTGAACCTCATAGAAGCTGTGTACAGTTTAAATGTTGATACATTTCCATTCTCAGAAGTGAATAGAAAACAGGGAACATATGCATACCTTGTTTTATAATTGCCTTTAATGAAGGCTGCCTTCTCCTACCAATCAGGATCCTTCATAAATTTCCAATCCATACATTCTCCTCCTTTTCCCATTTGAACCTTTAGACCACTTTCTTCTTCCAAATCAAGTCCCAGGTTGTTACCTCCCGCTGTTAACCCCATGCCAACATATTTCCTTGGTTTGCTAAAGCAAGCTCTCGAGTTAACTGAACACTGAAAACTGCAATTCTCATTCAAATGCTTTCTAAGAGTGTCTAAAAGTGTTGTTCCCAATTTAATTATACCCAACCCAAAGATGCCTTTTGATCTGCTGGTTTAATTTATATGCCTAAGAACATGCTACTGAAAGAAGCATATGTCAGTTTTTTTGGGCAGTTATTTCTGTTCCATTTATAATCTCCCTAGATTCTAAATCAAACAGAAATTAAAAATCAACCCCTTTAGAATATGCTATACTGAGAGCCTGATTTAATTTACTTTGTTTTGTGATATTCGGGAAAGGGATTCTAGGGTGTGTCTTCTCCACTGAAGAAATGGTACTGGTTCTGTCAATAGTGTATTTCTGTCAATAGCTTTTTCCTGTTAAAATAATCGAAGTTTGCATCATCTCTCAACTACTCTATTGTGATGCCACATAACACACTTTTATTTTTTTGGACACAGGGTTCCACTCTGTTGCCTAGGCTTAATCAGTCCTCCCCACCTCACCCTCCCAAATGGTTTGTACTATAGGCACACACCACCATGCCTAGCTAATTTTTTTTTTTTTTGTATTTTTTTGTAGAGACAAGGTTTTGCTATGTTACCCAGGCTGGTCTCAAACTCCTGGGCTCAAGTAATACAGCTGCTTTGGTGTCCCAAAATGTTGGGATTACAGTTGTGAGCCACTGTGCCCAGCCCTAACACACCTTTAAAAAAAAAAAATCTAAGCTCATAAGATTGATCTATCTCTGATAATTTTATTTTTCCAGGCTACAGCCATTTGAAATACATAGTGGGTAGCTGTATCCTGTAATACATTGTCAAAATGTCATGTAGCCTCAGAGATAGTCTATGGCCTACAGGGGCTAAGACCAAGACAAGTCTGTATCATTGAAACAATACTTGAAAAAGACTTTCCAAGGGGGACAGCATATCCTATTTGAATATAAGTCTTCATGGTCTCACTCCCTAGATTTTGCAGAAGTGTTAGAAATACTTTTAATGTATTCTACAGTGGAGAACTCTGCCTGTCCATGCATTATAAACTGTCCTACTAATAGGAGGGATACTGCCAAGCCCACTGGCCAGGCCAGAATTTGAATAAGAAGAGCAGACTTAACACAATAAAAAGCCTCAATGGAAATCTAAACAAAAAATATCATCATCAACAACAACAAATCAAACACCGTCTGAGTCCAGCATCCAGCACATACATACCTCTTCTGGTTCTATCAGCTTGAACTCCATGCCTCGGCCTGTCCAGGCAATGAAGTGGGCATTGGCTGGGTCATCAAGAAGGGTGACCAGGAACTGCCACAGCTGAAGGGAACCTCGCCTCTGGTAAGGGGGCCCCTCTCGATACATGGTAGGCTCCTGCTTGACTTTGCCTGTTTGGGACAAGGACACATCACACAGTATCTTAGCCCTTAGTATCTCAGGTGGTTGGGATAAAAAGGAGTTGCTCATGCTGATTCAATCATTTGACTTGGAAAGACAGTAATGACTGAGGTGTTCTGACATCTCCAAACCTCTACCTGGCAACAAACCTTGGATGGGGCTACTTACCTTCCAGTCTTTCAGGCACAACACAAGTGTCGTCAAAGTATAATCGGGGATCTTTTTCATATGAAAAACCTGAAAGAGAATTTAAAAAGAAAGACTACATTGCTTAATAAATTCTGTGTTGTACTAAAACTATGGATTTAAGGACTAAAGTGGGATCCTATCATTTCAGGTCCTAAGCCCTACGGCTGTATCTATGCCAGACTGAATTTTCAGGGATTTCAAAAGGGCTCAGGCATTCTAATTCTGATGTAATCACCTGCGCCTCAGTCAGAGCAGCATCAATTCCTGCTTTTACAGCTAAGGCTACAGGAAGTGCTGAGTCACCAGTACATTCCTTCACATTTTGCTTCTGAGGTCTGCATGGATCAGTGTTGCTCTGACTAAGCCTTTACATCTGAAAACACACCTCTATTTCAGTTGGACTAGCTGGATGGATTTGGTTGATCTGTACATAGACCTGCCATTTTCCTGTTAGCTAAAATTAATTTCAACCTTTTCTATAAACTCATCCAAGCTACTCACATTATCTCATTCAATTACGAAAAAGCTTGAAGGGGAAAGAATGTTGCCAAAATGAATAAAGACGTGGGCCTGTAGGGGATTTCAAAAGCAGTACTGGAGGTGTTATTACCAAACACAGTAAAGGGGATCTGAAAAGACTTTCCAGCAATGAAACAAATTCACCATATAGACAACAAAACAAAGGTCAAGAAAGAGGAATGGCCCAACAACACAACTTAAAGGGCTCAAGAAGGAAGAATGGCCTGATATTCTTCCTCCACAAACCCCTAATACACATTGAGTGCTAACCACCATGCCACTAGGCACCCTGTCAAGATTGGTGCTTCTAATCAGAGCCAGGGAACAGGTAACTTTGATGGGGGCCACATTCTTCCTTGTAGTTTAGCTTGTTGGGAAGTGTAAGGTCTCCAGTGCATATTCCTTCAAGAGCACACCTCTTAGAATGCCCCAGGGCTCCTGACAGGCAGTGCTTCCCGGAGCTTCATTCTCCAGTCAGTTTACCCGGCTCTACAGTACAGGTCTACATGTTGGATATACAGTGGGGGCAGGCAGCGGAAAGGCTCTGTAATGAAGGACTTTCATTAGAGTCTGAGAAGGATTCACTGCAACTTGAAAAATCCACAAGGCCGGGTGCGGTGGTGAGTTCATGAGCAGTTACAAGGGTGACTGCACCTGTAAAGGTTCAAGGGGTCTGAATGAGGACAGCCATAATAACAAGTGCTATGTGGCTTACAGAGGAGCAGGCAATAAGTAATATTAAACCAGTCTGTCGTAGACAAACAGCCTGTAATCCCAGCATTTTGGGAGGCTGAGGTGGGTAATGAATCATCTGAGGTCAGAAGTTTGAGACCAGCCTGGCCAATATGGTAAAACCCTGTCTCTACTAAAAATACAAGAAATTAGCTGGGCACAGTGGTGGGTGCCTGTAATTCTAGCTACCTGGGAGGCTGAGGCAGGAGAACTGCTTGAACCCAGGAGGCAGAGGTTGCAGTGAGCGGAGACAGGGACATTGCACTCCAGCCTGGGAGACAGAGTGAGACTCTGTCTTCAAAAAAAAGAAAAAAAAAATCCATGAGTAAAGGAGCCAAGATATAATTTCGCCATTCTTTGTTTCTTCAGTCAACCCGGATCAAGTAGCTTCTTGGCAAGACCAGCACCATTTTTAAGAGGCTTGGGACTGAAGAAACTCTGCACAAATGAGACTGTTTTGAGGTCTGTATTATATTCATTTTTGTTTTCTCAGCCCTAAGCATTAGTTCTCTGTTGCTTAATGACATCAAAGAAGTCTATTTTATTGACATTTATATATTATTTAATCCACTAAATATTTATGCCAGGCATTGTGCTAGAAGGCAGTAGGTAGCCAGAAGAATATACACTTGGTCCTTTTCTCATGGAGCCTGCATCCCAACTGGGGGAGACAGACCTGCCATTTTCCTGTTAGAGAAAAAGAAACGAGAGATGGTGTAGTACTGATGGACCCCAATTAGCTGTGCAATATTGAATAAATGAATCTCTCTGTGCTCCAGTGTCCTCGTTTTAGCAGATAATAATTCCTACCTTATGGTGTTGTTATGAGTTTGAGTTAATATCATTCAATTGATCTATTCCTCTATCTTTATACCAGAATGCCAAGAGTAGCTCCTGGTACATAAGTGTGTAATAAATGATAGTTAAAAAAAAAACATAGTCATTGTACATTGTGGTAACTACAATTAAGAAATGAATGGAATAATGTGAGAGCTTGATCTTACATCCTCCATCAAAGATTCTAAATTCCTTCAGGATAAGGATCTTATCTTTGTACCTTAGTGTCCTCATGGCACCTTATACATAAGTACTAAATATATATTTGAATAAATAAGCGATTCAATAGTCTTCATTAAAAATATTTAAGAATATAATGCTAACTTTAAAGTCAGGGATTCAGTGACTCCAGATAAATTTATTTTCCAATTTGGTACTAAACTGACTTTTATGACAAACTGGTATACTCTGTCTTACCAACAAGACTTTCATAATCTAGTATGCTTCAAACATTTTGTCCTGGCTGCCAGGAAGCTATATATTTCCCGACATTCCATATGTATTTTGATATTCCAGTGATGTTTTAATGGTCTTATTATAAAGTCATTATAAGTGAACGAATTCTAAGTTTACATATCTGTCAAACTTGCCATGTTCTTTTTAGAGTTGTTCTCCTCTAAGGGAAGAAAAATACATTCATAGTACACAGAAAACAACAACAACGTACACCTAGATGAAATTCTCGGTTTGTTTTTCAGAACTAATCAGATGAAGATCTGCCTATAAGAAGTATCAGTTTGGGGTATTTTGTGGTTTCTAGGCATCGCCACCTGTGGTCCTCTAAACCATCTGGAAGATACTGTTGGTTTAAGTGAAATTTAAGTCAGCTGAATTTGTGCCAGCAGTTTATCGGTTGTGGCCACAATCATCTAATCACTCAAATGAAGGTGGCAGGAAGGAAGAACCTGTTTGAGGGGCGAAGTAGAAATGAAAGATTCAAAACATGATGCAAAGACTCCAGGTGAACACTTAAGGCAGGATGGCTATCTTAGCAATCACAGATGCCAATCAGAAACACTTGTTTCATTAACTGTTTCACAGGCATCTGTGGTCAAGCCTGTATAAGGAGAGAAAAAGCATGTCAGGGTAATTTAGAACAATTTAAAATGCTGGGTTTTTTTTTTTGAAACTGACTTCTTTGACGTGATTGAAGTCAGGGAAAGGAATGGGAAAGGGTGGAGGGAAAACACACACAAATGCACTTGTGTAGTAAGCAACCCAATGCCTTGCTAAAAATATTTCCCCTAAGACCATGCTCTTTCCTAAATGTTGTAATTATGCAAAATGTTTTCCTCCCTCTCTTCCCCCACTCCCTTCTAGTTCGCCTGCTGCAGACATCAACTGCTTCTGTAGAAACATTCAGGAACCTCAGAGAGAGCCCCATGCAGCTGTGCCCATCACAGCCAGTGTCCAGGAGACAGCCCTTCCTTTCCAGGGCTGCACACTCACTCAGAACATCACAGGGTACCCAGTGAAACAACGCTCGGTCTCCCATCTAACCAAATGAGTGTGAAGCAGCTACCCATAGAAACCATTCTTAGGAACTAATCACTTATAAAAGGCAGCCAATGCTTCATGATATCAGTTCTTTTGACTTTCAATTCAAAGGACAGAGACCAGTGGTTCTCAACCTTGGATGCACACTGGAATCACCTGGAGAGCTTTAAAAACTACTAAAGCCTGGGTCTCACCCCAGAATTTCTGATTTAATTGCTCTGGATGAAGCCTGGACATCAAAATTTTTAGAAGCTCCCCAGGTGATTCTAATGTTTGACCAAACTTGAGAATCTCTACTCAGTAGCTCTCAAACTTGAAGGTGCATCAGAATCTCCTGAAGGACTTGTTAAAACACAGACTGCTGGGCCCCACCCCTCAGAGTTCTGACTCAGTAGGCCTGGGACGGGTCCTGAGAATGTACATTTTTTAAAAATCCCAGGTGAAGCTGTTGTCACAGGTTTTGGTAATCACACTGCTTTAAATCTTCAGGGAGAAATGTATTTGAGAAAAAGAATACCTACATCTAGGAAAGGAGTTCTAAAAAAACCTTTCCTATTTCAGTGTTCAGAAGGGAACTCCTGAATCTACCATCCCAAGTTAGCCTTTGCCCAGAGGGTAACTTGAAGCTCTGAGCCCACCTCTGAAGGCCTTTCATGCCCCTAAGCATGATCACAGTCCCTGCCGGGGCTCCTTTCCATCAAATGAGCCCACTGATTTGCTACTGTCATTCATTTAAGCAGGAGCTTAAAAGCCCAATTATCCTCCCCCAACAAAAGGCTCCCTTCTTCCTTTTAATTCACATTTAATTACTTCTTTAGAGAAATCCTAAAATTTAAAAATCTGTGACAATGCACTAAAAACAAAACACAGACCCTCACAAAAACTGTTAGTAGCCCCTTTACCCAGAAATTTCAGAAACTTAGTTTCAAGAATCAAGAGAATGAGAATACAAAAACATTTAGCTAGATGAATGTTCACTGAATTTAGGAATAATCTGGAAATACCCAATTTTCACCAACAGGTGATTAGCTACATACATACCCATGCAGTGAGTACTGTGCAGCCATTAAAGAGAAAATCATAGAGGAATGTTGGGTGCTATAGAAATGACTGGCTGTGGAGTATGGAAGGAGATGAAGAATATGGGCTCTGGAGCCACAGGGCTTGGTTTAGAGCTCTGGCTCAATCCTTACAGCCACATGCCCTTGGGCAAATCTTTTATCCTCTCTGAGCCTCAGTTTCCTCATTACCCTATGGGGCAAATAAAAATATCTATCCTACAGGGCTGCTATGAGAATTAAATAACTTAATTAATGCATGTAAAGAACACAGAACAGTGTTTGAAACATAGTGTTCAAGTGAGTTAACGACTATTGTTAAAAAAAGACTATAACACAATGAGTCCTGTATGATCTGTATAATTCTATATTTATATATGCACAGAAAAGACTGAAAGACTATGTAGCAACTTAATGGTTATCTCTGGACAGTGAGATTCAATTTTCATCTTTTTGCCTATTTGTAGTTTCTAAATTTTGTGTAGTCAGTATTTATTGCTTATGCTAAGAATAAGCTACAAAAGTTTATATTTTAAAGAAAACTAGCTCAAAAGCAAGCTCCTCCAAGAAACTGACATTCCAGCTCCATTCTAACCACTGCCTTGAAGCCATATGCTTTGGAACACTTATGCATCTTATTTGTTTCCAGTTACTTTCACCCTAATTAGTAGGTCAGCACTAATGAAGGCAAAGTCACAGGCTCAACCTTGCCCACTGCTCCTGCTGCTAATTAGAGTGAGATGATCTCAGAGACTTAATGAATTAAGTTGATCCCAAAGGGATTGGGCACAAGAACTCAAAGAAACAGCATACACTCTTGATATAAAACTATCATCTTCACATAAAAATAAATGTTAGGATAAGTGATAATCCAGGCTTGTGGGTAAACTGCTTTATATCTGTTCTCATTTGAGGTACTTTTTACAAGTCCAATTAGAAAACATTTCTTTTGTGTCCTTCAATATAGCATTTTGTACAAAATATACCTTTCCACTCCCATCCCTAATACTCCCTACCCTCTGCTAGCTCACTTTACCACCAGCCTCGCCAAGTTTGGTGAAGAATACCTTAAATTTCCCTCCCATGTTAAAAGTGGCAACCATTTACCATATGATATTACAATGAAGAGTTACCCACCGAAGCACTCAAACTAAGTAAAATCTAGAGACACATTTTTAAAAATCTAAGACATCCTTGGACCCTCACTGACATAACTATAAAACATATGAAAACCATCCTCACTGACATAACTCCTAAATTCCAGTTTAAGCTGATAGTGTCATGTAAGCTATTATATATAACCTCCATTTCTGGAAATGAGGAAATAAGGTGCATTTGTTTCTTTCTCCAAATTGTCCTATACTCTAAAAAGCTGGGATCGCTGCTAATAAAAATGGCAGCCCTCACAGGGCTTAGGGGCATGCTTAAACCCTGCATGCAAAGTAATTGAAGATTACAATCAATTAGCTTTATATTCATGAGCTAAGCAAGGTTTAATCTATGATCTCAAATCTTAGCCTGGAAACTGAGCAATTTTAAGCTTGAGTATCATTCAAAAAAAGAAGAAAGGAGAAAAGATAGAAAAAGAAAGAAGGAAAGAACAAAAGAAAGAAGGAAGGAAAGAAGGAATGAAGGAAAGAAGGAAGGAAGGAAGGATGGAGGTAAGGAAGGAAAGAAGGAAGGAAGGAAGGACGGAAGGAAGGAAGGAAAGAAAGCAAGTAAAAGAGAAAGAGAGAGGTCTGGGCGCAGTGGCTCATGCCTGTAATCCCAGCACTTTGAGAGGCAGGGGTGGGGGCGGGGTGGGGGGGGGAGGGGATGGTGGTGGATCACCTGAGGTCAGGAGTTTGAGACCAGCCTGACCAACATGGTGAAACTCTGTCTCTAGTAGATACAAAAAATTAGCTGGACATGGTGGTGCATGCCTGTAGTCCCAGCTACTTGGGAGGCTGAGGCAGAATTGCTTGAACCTGGGATTTGGAGGTTGCAGTGAGCAGAGATTGTACCATTGCACTCCAGCCTGGGCAACAAGAGCAAAAAAACTGTCTCAAAAAAAAAAAAAAAGAAAAAAAGAGAGAGAGAGAAAGAAAGAGGGAGAAAGGAGAGGAGAGGGAAAGCAGGCTCCTTACCTTCATGGCTGCTGGAGAAATAACCCCCTCGCATGTAGGATGACTGGCAGTTAGGCACTTCTGAAAGGGAAACAAAGGTGGACACAATCCTGTCAATCATTTCTGCAGCAGAAGCAGTGTATCGGTCAACTGCAGCCCTGTGGTAAAGCCTCTAAAACTCCTGCTCCTCCAGGTCTGGGGTCATGTCTTTTTGGCTTTGTCCTGGGAAAGAGGTGCCATCCAATAAGCAAGATGCCAAACACCATAACCCACCACCTGAAAGGAAGGCTCTCCTAATCAAGAGTCATGGGAGGAAAGAAAAAAGATGCTTCACTCTCACTGTTCACTCATTTTAGAAATTAGCACCAAATCTGGTGAAAGAGCTAATGGCAGGGGAAAAAATATTGGCCTTCAAAAGGCCAAGCCTGGCCTCTTGCTCATGCCGACTCCTGGCGTTAGGGTGGGAAGGAGAAGAGGATGGCTTTAGATCTTTTCCAGTTTGCTCCCCTTTACTGCTGGTGGTCATATCCAATTCTGCTACAAGAGGAGGGAATATTTTTAGGCCAAAGGGATTAGGGGACCTGAAGTTAGGAAGCCAGGACTTGCTCTGGCAGGGGTAGAGTATTGCAGTTTGGTACATATTTGCCCTGCTGGGACTGTCACACTGAAACTGAACCACACTCAAGTGATCTTTTCTTCAGACATCATGTTATCAGTGTCCATTGAGAGGAAAGACAGTTGAGTTGTGTCCACGTGGGATGAGCTATCACCCTGGGAACACAACTCAGATCAAAGACTTACAGATATGGTAACATCTGTTGAGTGCCTTGCTTTAAGGGAGTGGAGTGGGGTGCAAAACCCATCAGGACAGATCAAAAAGTCAGTCGTAAAGGAAAAAATGTTGCTGTTCATGCTACTCTTGAGAAAAATCCATCAAAGCTTTCAAGAGGAATGCTGATGGAAATGTTTACACACGATCACTACCTCACACTTGGTAAGTTTTCTGTCATAAAGCAACAGGTCTCTCCCTTCTGCCTACTTCCCCAGCATTTCCCCTAACCAGTTTGTGCCTGAATAGATCAATCTCTGTATTATCTCAGAGAACGTCAAAAGCAAATTCCATCCAAAACTGAACCTTACCCATCTTCAGGCTTGGACTCACAGATGTACTTCATACCACTTCTGAATGCCTACTGCACCTCCTACCATTTACATAGCTTTTCTGTTTGTTTGTTTGTTTTGAGACGGAGTCTTGCTCTGTTGCCCAGGTTGGAGTGCAATGACGGGATCTCGGCTCACTGCAGCCTCCACCACCTGGTTTCAAGCGATTTTCCTGCCTCAGCCTTCTGAGTAGCTGGGATTACAGGTGCACCACCACACCCAGCTGATTTTTTTTTTTGTATTTTTAGTAGAGACAGGTTTCACCATGTTGGTCAAGCTGGGCTCAAACTCCTGATCTCGTGATCCACCCACCTCAGCCTCCCAAAGTGCTGGGATTACAGGTGTGAGCCACTGTGCCGGGCCAGATTTTCTGTTTTGTACTCCATTGTGCATAAACATGTCAGCTTTACTAGCTCCTGCGTAATTTGAGGGCAATTCTTATAAAATGATTCCCCAAGGCACTGCATTTATAAAACACTGAATAATGAGACAGAAGAATGCAAGAATGAAGCAATGACAAGCAAGATTTTCTGCTGACCTGAATCGATGCAGTAATCCCGAGGCTCCTGCTTGATTCCCATTGGTGACTGGAACCCGTGTGCTGGTGGGCCTGGCATGCCCGGGACCCCATGTTCATAGAGCGGGTCATGGTATTCTTGTTTGAATCCCTGAGGGGGTGGGGGTGCTGCAGGGACAATAGGTTCTGACATTTGCCGATGGTAACTGGGGCGATTATCTCCAGGAACTCCTGGCTGAGGAGGGAACGGGTGGCAGGGTTCAGACAGTTGTCTCTGAAATCTGTAAGAACAAAGAGGTTTTCGTGTTGAACTAAGACTTGATGAATACCTACTACGATAGAGGATTTGGGACTAGATGTTCCAATTAATGAAATTATTTACAAAGTATTTAATAATGCTTATTTCTGGACATTTTACCCTCTTCCCAAAATTACACTGTGTATTTCAAAGCTCTTGAGTCAGGAAGTGGCAAAAAAAAAAAAAAAAAAAAAAAACAAAGCAATGATGTGGTAGCCTCTAATCTCCCATGTGTGTTTATTTTATGCACAATTGGTACAGATTATGTATCTGAATATATAAGACCAATTATTTGCAAATAGTGCTAACATATACATAAATGTTTATTCACTAGTTCATCCATTCTCTCACTTTAGAAGGAATTTTTAAAGGCTGAATACAAACTAACCAGTTAGAAAATGTAGTGTTTTCTTTTTCTTTTTATTTTTTGTTTTTGAAAGACAGAATCCCATTCATAGTAGCAATAAAAAAATATAACATTCCTAGGAATAATCAGGAAACCTATAGGCCATATAAGAATAAAATCTTGAAATTGTTTTCTGAGGAAAAGAAAGAAAAAAGAGCTAAGAGAAGATATTTAGGACTTTGAAGCTATTGATTCACTGAAAATTATTCTATAAAAGCAAATGCCTTCCCAACTAACTTGACAAAATAATTCTAAACTTTATTTTGAAAAGACATAAGGACCGGGGGAGAGATCCAAGATGGCCAATTAGCAACAGCTCAGGAATGTAGCTCCCAGTGAAAGCGCAGAGAACGAGTGGATGCCGCACTTTCCAACGAATTTTTGTTGCCCACAGACCGGGAGATTCCCGGCAGAGGAGCCACGCGGGTCGCCAGCGTGACTCTTTTGGCCGGTGCGGCTGTTTTTCCGGTGCCCCAGCGCGGCGCTTCCCGGTGCGGAGTATACGGGACGGGACGGATGGGCTCGGCTGGTCCCATCCCCACAAGGAAAACAGCAATTGGAAGCGCTGAGGACTGAGAGTTTCACAGCAAGCACAGCGAACCCGAACCCGGGAAGGTCCGGCTC